>MUZC01004776.1:293960-305162 GCA_002072015.1 Radix auricularia
ACCCCCCCCCCCCAATCTTTAACCCGAAAAGAACAAACGGGGTTAACGAAACAAACATTTGAATTTTTTGGATATATTTTATGATCAATGAGACGAAGACAATCTAAGAGTATGGCGTCAGCGGTTCCAAATAATTTATAATTAGAGAAACGATTATTGATTTTTTTTTTTATATGCCAGCCAGTTCCCAGTGGCGTAGCTATGGGAGGGGGGAGGGGGGTCCCAATTCGAAAATCCTCTCAGGCCCCGACATGAAAGGGGCCCCCAACTTAGTGTCCGAATTTTTTTTTACATTAAATATTAAGTCACCGCATGTGGGTGGGGGCCCCAAAGGGGTCAGCCCCTTGAGCTCCCAAACCCCTAAAAATTCCTAGCTACGCCACTGCCAGATCCCTCTCATTCCTAAATGACAATATTTAGATTCAATTTAGTAAGACTTCGTCAGTTTTTAAAATATAATATTCTAAAAGAATAAGAAATAATAAACAAAATCATTCATTCTAATTCTTAATATTGGTAAAATAGGGTTGTAGATAAACGAAGACATTTTGAGGGCGGAAAAAGCAACAATTTAATTGTGTGTTTTTTTAGAAGTGAAAATAGTGTCTAAGAACATGTTGCTATTTGACATGCAATTTAGTTCGACATATTTTTGTGAAAGCATTGAACACATAAATATAACTTATTAAACATGAGCTTTAACCGACATGTTAAAAACAGGAAGAATAAAGTAATAATGTTATACAGCCCTATCAAAACAATTTTATCGCCTAATTTGTTTGACATTCCAAAACTGTAGTTTTTTCTCTGAAAGGGGATCGGGTGGGGGAAATGCCTGTTTCCTCCAGGGGCAAATTAAATTCAGCTATGCCACAGTTGTTGTCAAAGATATAATCAAGGTTAATTGGTGTCCCCTACAGATTTCTCTCCATCTCCCCCAGCCCCCCCCCCCAACGACCACCCCCATGTCATTGTATTTCTATGATTTAGCAAATGACATTTTTAGAGCATCTATATCAGTACTTCTCAAAGTGGTGGTCCGCGGACCAATGCCGGTCCGTGGGTCATCCGCCGCCGGTCCGCAGAGGTTATCAAGAAAGACAGAAAATATAATTATAATCATCCATTTGCAATTATTGATTAGATCAATATGTTAATTTTTAGGCAAACAAAATGAAATTATCGGCATCCTTCCGTCTCGCAAGACGATGGTGCATCACCGTTGGTCTGAGGTGCATATCCTCGTATGGCTGTGCAGTCCCATCCTTGAGTGACAGTCTTTACCACAGCTTTTTCACACGAATTCCGTGCTTCCCAATGTTTAGACCTTTCTCCTAGCTCTTCTGTCTGTAGCCTCCTCTATCCTTCGCTCCTCGGCTACTAAAACGCCTTCCTTTACAACTGTGCGCCACGTAGATCGGTCTTCTGTTTTACACTAACAGTCGTTTGTGCGTATTATGGCCGCTTTCATATCCCGTTGGCAGACATCTTTAAATCGAAGGCGTGGGTGACCTGTCTTCCTTTTTCCGATGCCAGTTCTCCATATAGAAAGAAGCTCCTTGCGGATGCGGCCAGGGCTCATTCTTTTTATATGTCCTTGCCATCTCAGGCGTCTTTCACTAAGAATTGAGAACATGTTTTGGATATTAGCACGCATCAGGTTCTGGCTATGTGGCACTTTATCCTGCCATTTAATGCCGAGTATGCGACGCGACTACCTCAAGTGAAAGATATTATGTTGTGCTCATGGAATGTATAAGTGGTCCATGTCTCGCTCACGTATAGCAGCATACTGATGACGAAGGCTCGATAGACACACAGTTTGGGGCTCTCCATTAGTGTGGTGTTTTGCAAGACCCATTTATTTAGTTTAGCCATTGTGGCAGCTGCCTTTCCAATTCTACTGTTTATTTCATCCTCAATGGACAGTGTATTGGAGACTTTGGACCCCAAGTAGGTGAAGCTGTCCACAACCTCCAAGTTTTCATTATCGATATTTATTGTAGGAGGAGGTCGAGTGTCTTGGGCTATAATGTTTGTCTTTTTCAAGATGATTTGCAGACCAAATTCTTTGCAGGCATTGGAGAAGCTTGACACGAGTTTTTTCAAACTAGTTTCTGTGTGAGCTGTTAGTGCCGCATCATCCGCAAATAGCAGCTCACGAATAAGGACTTCTGTCGTTTCGGTCTATGCTCGGAGGCAGGCAGTGTTGAAAAGTATTCAATCAGCTCTAGTGTGTAGCCAGATTCCATCGCAGGTATCCTTAAATGCTTATCGAAGCAGCACAGAAAATAATATTGCGAATAGTGTTGGTGTGAGTACACAGCCTTGTTTAACTCCGCTACTGACTGGAAAGGATTCTGTCATAGCTTCATCGAACTGCACTATGTCCTGTGTATTTTAATGGAACTGTCTGATGATGGTGGATACGTGAGTTGGACAGCCGACAGCCGATTTTTCCCAGAATTATGAATAGCAAGTCGCGACTGACTAAATCATAGGCTTTCGTAAGATCCACGAAGGCAATGTATCTGCTGTTCACTGCATTTTTCCTGAAGCTGCAGTATAGAGAACACCATGTCTATGGTAGACTGATGAGCCCGGAAACCGCACTGAGATTCTGGATAAACTCGGGAGTCAAAACTCTGTAATCACGTTACTATGACTAGGGCAAAGGCCTTTCCTTCAATACTAAGGAGACTGATACCACGATAGTTATTGCAGTTGCTTCTATCGCCCGTATATAATGTCACTATATTTGCATCCGTTGGGTCCTGGGGGGATGTAGCCCTGTTCCCAGCAGAGGGTCAGGAGCTCGTGCAAAGGTTATAGTAAGGCTGTCTTGCCACTCTTTAGAGAGCTTCTGGTGATATGCCATCATTCCCAGGGGCTTTTCCACAAGTTAGGCAGTCAATTTCTTTCTTCAGCTCTTCCTGTGTGGGCACGACATCAAGCTCTTCCATGGGCTGCAAAGCGGGGTGTAATCTAGAGCGGTGCTGGAAACTGTGGTAATTGTTGCATACAGTTCCAGGTAATGCTCAACCCACTGTTTTAGCTGCGCTGCCTTGTCATTGATAATTTCTCCACTCTTGGACTTTCGGGGAGCAACTTTGGATGTAAATTGGCCAGTTGCTTTTTTGATATTTTCGTACATGGCTTCAGCATTCCCCATGTCTGCAGATGACTGTATGCAGGAGCAGAGGCTAGAACAGTAGGTATTAGCGCATTGACGTGCGACTTTTAGGGCATGCTTTTACGGCATGCAGCCTGTCGGGTGTAGGTTTTTCCTTGTAGGCCATAAGAGCTTTCCTTTTGGCTTCATTGACAGGTTTCATCTCGTCCCAATGTGCAGCAAACCAGTCCGTGTTTTTGTGGGATTTTTTTTTTTACCGAAGACATTCAATGCTAATGAATAGTTACTGTCTCTGAGATGCGTCCATTTGGAGTCAATGGTGTCGTGTGCGGACATCTTTGAGAGAACTTCATGCACTTTGTCAGTGAACAGCTGCGTTTTCACAAGGTTTTTCATAGAGAAGGCGTTGATGCGTGGACATTTCATTTTTCTTAGTGTGGTACGAGTTTTCCCTCATTATTCGTACCTTGTTGGCAACAAGGGGGTGATGAAATAATAAAATGAAATTAATTACATTTCGCTACCACGCCAGGATATGGAAAATATAACACCGGTTCCTGGAGTGAAGAAAAAAATTCCTGCCGGTCAACCACATTTTAAAGTTTGAGAAGCACTGCTCCAGATAATACACATACAACAACCACAAAACAAAACAAAAAAGTTTAGCAACAAAAACGAAAGATATTGTTATCGTTTCGCTGATTTCAACGTTTTAATCAGGGGCGGGGACCTGGAATTGATTGACAGTTCGTTGACATCATTAAGTATGTGCAGACGACAAAGTTAACGCTGCGGGCTTTATCACTCACAGTTTAGACGTTTTAGGCGGCCGAGCCGTCGACGGTTCAAACAATGGACAATTAAGTGATAACCCCAAGTGGCCTCAGTGTTCTGATTGGTCACCTCATCATCCGCCGGGTAAACAACTTTGTGGACATGGGGTAAAAGCTGGTGAAACAATAACAGTAGCATAACGTCACCCTCACTGCGGTAGATAAAACGTGCCTGTCTGGATAAATCTAGCGAAAATTGAGTTATTTACAACTGACTAAACCAAGTAGGCGATATTGATAAATATTCTGCTAATAAATCTATATATCTTTTAATAAATAGTTGAGTTACAATAATTATTAAAATGCGCATCGACTCTTTAAATGTTAAACTTTGTATTTTTCCGTGAATTGTTTAATAGTTACTATTTTTTTATTGCGTCAATAACAATATTAAGCCTAATTTTGACTGTAAAAAGTAATGTTGTTTTAAAAGTTATATTTTGTCTTAGCGTATTAAAACCAAGCCACGGTATTTTTTTAATAAATATTTTATTTTATCATTTATAACTCTTTAAAATGTTTTATTATTTATTAGTTGTAATTGTGTTAGCGATGCGATGAAAAGAAGATCGGGGCAGAAAATAAATGTGTTTTTCCAGCTCCCGGTGAAAGTTGTAAATACAAAATTAAAACATTATCTGGCAACTTTCTTTGTCGGAACTACCCCAAGCCATGACGCTAAGCTGTAAGGCTCAAGCCTTCTCCGTGGCTAACTTACTCAAACCGTCACCTCCCAGAGAGGATTTCGGAGCCAAACACCACCTTCGTGCTCACCATCACCAAATTTTTGATGCTCTCCACAAGGGCGCACAGTTCGCTGGAGAAGACGTTCACATCGATCGTTTGTCGCCGGATAGAAATAACGTCTGGAGCGGTTTGACACCAGGCGAGACAGACAGTCCTGCAGTAAGTCCAACCGATCACGGCAAATTGTACACCAGTGAGATTAAGGATGAGCTAAACCAGTCCCGTGGCCAGCTCTTCTGCGAAAAAAGAACTATATATTCTAGCGGAGTCGTCGAGTTGAATGAAGGGCCGCCCAACGATGAGTCGCGGGGCTCACGATCCGACGCACGCGCACAGAGGGTTGTCGAGGTGATGGGCAGGCTGGGAAACAAGCCCAGCAGACGGCAATGTCCAGGACACGATAAAAAAGGTCACGAACCCGCGAGGCTCACCCCGGGCTCATCGTCCCTCAGAAGACAGCGGTCGGGTGCCGGAGAGGGACGAGGTGGGACGAGCTCAGCGGCGTATCTGACGGGAGAAACGTGTTTTTGCCATGGGGAGATCTCCTACTGCCATCATCCGGGTGTTCAGACGGTAACAGGTAAGACAACGAAAGGCTAGAATCTTAGTTCAACGACCTTAGATTAGCAAGCATTTTTAAAAGTTCATTAATGGCTCAGAAATGGAATATTAACTTTTTCTCTTATCTTATCTTATATGTTACAGACGCTCCTTCTGTACAGAAGATTATTGCGTCCTACGTATTTCTATGGTTTGTGTTTAGTCCTGTATTCTTACTAGAGTTTTAAAAGATGATAAAGTGTTGGCTTTCCTGGTTTCTTCAGGCAACCCATTCCACGCCCGAATACCGGACGGAAAGAAAGAAAACGTGTATGTGTTTGTTCTTTCCTATGGAATAAGAAAGGTCTTTTTATCTTTATGTCTATTTGAGGGTTGTATTAAGTTATCTTTGTGTTGTATTTCTAAATTAGAATTAATTGCCGTATGTATAATTACTAATTTACTCTTGGTTCTTCTATCCTCTTCCCCTTAGTCACCCTCTATTTCTCTCTCGCCCTCCCCCTCACTTTGTTTTTATTCCTTCTCGGACTCAATCTCTTTGTCTCACTTTTTCTATTTACCTCGGATTTCTCCATCACTGTCTAATAATATGTACCCCCAGAATCGATTGTCTATCAGTTTCAAGTAAATGGGTGTTAAGATCCGTAAATAAACCCATAAAACATTGTTCACAAGTTGAGACGTTGAAAACATCACTTCGTTTGTAAATGAATAAGTAAAACATAGGGATGGTACGTATAAAAAATTGTTTTTGATTAATTGTGAAAAAATAATTTATTAATCGTTTAATTTTGATTAATTATATTTGTATAACGCACGTATAGATCCCGTTAAGTTTCGATTCATTATTTCAAGAAGTGGGTTAAGTCGCGTAAATTCCTTGGCTCCCAAATTTTGAGACGTAACACAGCTAATTCGTTCTGCTGTGCAAGAAATAAGGAAGAAAGCCCATTGTGTTTTCGTATGCACGCCTAAATAAATAATAATAATACGTGGGAAAATTATGTCAATGACAAAAAAATTAAATTATTAATAAATTGGAGGAAAAAATTATTATTAATATTTTCTTAAATTTTAATAGAATTTTAATCGATTATTTTTTACGATTAATCGATTAATTTATCGATAATTTCAAAAACCCTAGTAAAATACCAAATTATAATACAATTACTTACAAAAACATGGGTTATTAATTGTATGCCTGTTCAAATTGGCAGCGGTTTGTCTATACAAACACACAAGGTGAATTAAAGTGTAAATGAAATCTTTACCATGTAGTTTTAACGACATAAAGACATTCACTCTATTGTATATTAGTGTATTTTATTTAATATTTTAATTTTGAAAATATTTTTTTACAATTCTTAATAAAAAAGATAGCGTGTGGGAATGAAGCGCATTTATTTTTGTAAAGGATCTTTTATTATAATGATTATTTCATTTTATGATTTTCAAAAAATATTAGTGACCAAGGTTTTGCTTTTTTTAAACACTTAAAATAAAAGAATTTCTTTTACGATTTTCAATGCTGAAGAAATCACTAATTAACTTTAGCTTTACAGTTTAAAGTTTATTAAATTATAACGGAAAATGCATCACTTAAAGGAGCTGTGTATATTTCCTTTGTTGGCTGAATTTTTACATTTTTATTTATTCATCTGGTATATTTTGAAGCCAAAATTTTGTTAATAATAACAAATTTGGATTTTAGCTTTAATGTTACCACCGCTTTTGCATACATTTGGATTTTAAAAATTATTTAGGAATTTTTACAAAGATCTGATAAAAACTACAAAATTGACTGCATAAATATATTTATACTAGGGTATCACCCGTCGAAAATGACGAAAGTTTACCAGATAAATATATTTCAGCTTTGATCTTTTATTTTATTGCGTAGCTGGAGGTGGCTGTGGGGTGGTCCGCCCCGGGCGGCACTCATTCACAGGGCGGCATTGTGGGCATTTAAAAAGTAAAGCCATTTCCGAACACCGCCCCTTTTATTTTGAAGGGAGAAAACCAAAGTGAAAAAAATATTCTTAATTTTGAGTCTTAATTAACGGATTTGTGCAAAATTTGTTTTATTACATAACAGTTGTTATAACTACCGCAAAACCATTTTAAAAAATTTAATCGCTCAACAAAGGTAACGATTTGTTTGGAAAATTAATCGGTATACGTCACATATGGAGCTTTTATAATAAAATTGCACCAAAAAAAAACAACAACACATCACCGTTGGTCCAAAAATATGTACTATTAATATCGCCACGACAGTTTTTGCGTGGAATTTCGACATGCGCAGAATGATGCGCTAACAAATACCTACATGATATGGATGTTCAAATATTGTGTTTAACTTGCAAGTAATAATTTATATAACTATTTCATTGTTCCATAAAAGTATTGTAAGGTAACTCATTAAAATTAAATTTTTGTCTTTGTTTTTATTGCATTAAAATAGCACATATAGCTTGTGTTTTTCATTTAAGTACAGTATTCATTAAAAATGAACAGTTATTTATTTCTTCGTTAATAAACACCAGAATAACATAAATGATTTCGAAAAATACATACTTTTAACATTTCAAGCGTCTTCGAAAAAAAATGACATCTGAAGTAACTAGTAAATTGAAATCAGATGCTGGAATTTTACTCAGTTCAATGTAATTTTTTTCTTTTCTGTAGTATCTCAATTTATGGGAACCCGTCTTCTTTAAATTAATGCAAATCCATCTCATGGAACAAAGATATGTGCTAATACAGAACGCTGTTATGTATATTGATTTTTTAAAAAAATGAGGAAAATACCTTTGGACGATCTTGCAAAGAAAGGAACTATGAAAATTTTAAAATGGGGAAATAACAGAATGAAATGTCATGTCAGGTGCTGGGGCTTTTAGGTGCAGGGGAGTGATGGCTGTTGAAGGTGGTGACCAGTAAATAAGGCTAAATGTGATAAATTGGGAGGGGAAAGGGTTGATAAAATGGTTCATACTGTATCATAAATAACAACAATGTTTTGTTTATTTATAAAATGATAAACATTTAAAATTACTTTTAAAAAATCCAGGCTACACGTTAGTAATAATAAATTTTGTTTTCAAAGAGCGTCATCAAAATAAATACGCTCATGGGAGTAAGCCTGTCTGTCACAGTCATTTAAACAAACAATAGAAACTCCTGTTGTCTGGACTATAAACAAACAATATAAACTCCTGTTGTCTGAACTAAAAAACAAACAATATAAACTCCTGCTAGCTGGACTATAAACAAACAATATAAACTCCTGTTGTCTGGACTATAAACAAACAATATAAACTCCTGTTGTCTGGACTAAAAAACAAACAATATAAACTCCTGTTGTTTGGACTAATAACAAACAATATAAACTCCTGTTGTCTGGACTATAAACAAACAATATAAACTCCTGTTGTCTGGACTAAAAAACAAACAATATAAACTCCTGTTGTCTGGACTATAATCAAACAATATAAACTCCTGTTGTCTGGACTAAAAAAAACAATATAAACTCCTCCTTTCTGGACTAAAAACAAACAATACAAACTCCCGTTAGCTTTACTAAAAACAAACAATATAAACTCCTGCTTTCTGGACTAAAAACAAACAATATAAACTCCTGCTTTCTGGACTAAAAAAAAACAATATAAACTCCCGTTAGCTTTACTAAAAACAAACAATATAAACTCCTGCTTTCTGGACTAAAAACAAACAATATAAACTCCTGCTTTCTGGACTAAAAAAAAACAATATAAACTCCTGCTTTCTGGACTAAAAACAAACAATACAAACTCCCGTTAGCTTTACTAAAAACCAACAATATAAACTCCCGTTAGCTTTACTAAAAACAAACAATATAAACTCCTGGTGTCTGGACCAAAAACAAACAATATAAACTCCTGCTTTCTGGACTAAAAACAAACAATATAAACTCCTGCTTTCTGGACTAAAAACAAACAATATAAACCCCAGCTTTCTGGACTAAAATTAAACAATACAAACTCCCGTTAGCTTTACTAAAAACAAGCAATATAAACTTCCGTTGTCTGGACCAAAAACAAACAATATAAACTTCCGTTGTCTGGACCAAAAACAAACAATATAAACTTCCGTTAGCTGGACCAAAAACAAACAATATAAACTTCCGTTAGCTGGACCAAAAACAAACAATGTAAACTTCCGTTGTCTGGACCAAAAACAAACAATATAAACTTCCGTTAGCTGGACCAAAAACAAACAATATAAACTTCCGTTAGCTGGACTTAAAGCAAACTAAATAAACTCCCATTAGCTGGACTAAAAACAAAAGATATAAACTCCTGTTGTCTGGAATAAAAACAAACAATACAAACTCCTTTTGACTGGACTAAAATAAGCTTCCTCAAATGACAAACATAATTTCTGCCCATGATATTTTATTTCCCGTTTAATTTATAATGGATATAATTATTCTGTGGTGTACCAGAGGCTTTAAAAAGTTTCAGGGGCGGGAAAAACGAGTGAGTGAAATGCAAAAATGTGATGTATTCTAGTGGATTATTATACAATACATTTATATTATTAGATTTGGTAATTAATAAGCCTACGCAAGACCGAAATTATTATTTTTAAGGGTTATTCATGATCGTCAATACACGGTGAGTTAACTCAAAAATAGAAATCAAATAATTCAAATAATCTTTTTTTGTTTTAAATTTAAAACATACGTTTGTAAATTGTAATGCGTTCGAAGAGAGGAAACTTTCTGTGTTATATTTTAAAAAATTAAAAGAAATCGCTAGGTATTTTAAGTTCCTTCTCTTGAAAATTTGTTATTTTTAAAAGACGTTATTGAAAATTTTAACGACGTAATGGAATGGAATTATGAGAGATAGAGCAACAACAATTAATGATCAGACTCGGGCAAATACATTCAACTATCGGTCTATGGCGGATATACCTCCCATTAATGTTCCTTTGAAGATTTGTTGGGCCGTGGACAAAATTTAAACACCATCTATTATTTGTGAATATTTTACAAATTTTGCTGCATAGTAATTCTAAACTTCTTCTCGGCGGTTGTCGGATATCTGCGCAGACGCGCAGCTTAAAGGGAACATTGATCCCCACGCCTGTACATTGGTATATAATGTGGTGTAGTGTAAATATATATTTTTAGGAAGATTGACAGCCAAATGTCTTTACACATGTTTTAGGAAATGTTATTAAGTACGGTGAGCCCAAACAGTAGGCTTTGCTATTGCGTAACAAAACCAGAAACAACAAAAAGAACCTAAAAAAAACATGTATATATATGTATATATTAAAACAAGTTTACGGTTTAACTTAAGTTTGTTCGCAACTATTTGTGGTTAAAAAAAAATACTCGGCTTTGGCTCACCAGTAACTAGTTAGTTTACTTTTTCAGACAGCCATGACCCGGAGAAGGCCATATTGGTTGAGCTGTGTCATGCTGACCTTTGGACATCCTTTCACAGACTAGGAACGGAAATGATAATAACAAAATCTGGAAGGTATGACAATAATGTGTATTACTAGTGTTTTACCCGTCAAAATAAATATATTTCAGCTGAAATCTATTAATTTTGAAAAATACACTTCAAAATAAAAAATAATGTAGTAAAGAAATTTCATTTATTTAATTTAATTGAACTTTTTCTTTTATTTCCATCTTAAACAATTTTATGTGGGCGTTTGAAAAGTAATTTTTTTTTCTTTTCTTTTTTTTTTTTTGTACAGTAAGTTCTTATTTCAAGGCGTTTTTTTTTAAAGCGATGCGCTGCTTTGTAACTTTGTAAGATTAGTTACTAACGGACATATCAATTTTAAATTATGTATATTGATGATTATGTATGTATATTAACCTTATGAAATCTGAAGTTCATTTTTTTTTGGGGGGGGGGGGGG
>MUZC01004776.1:305169-360101 GCA_002072015.1 Radix auricularia
TAAAAATCTTAATAATTATGATCGGCTTAGAAGATTTAATTAATTTTATTAAGTTAAATTGGGATTTATTGCAAACATTAAGAAAAACAAAGAGCGCATATTTTTATTTACTAACTCACAGATTTTGATACATTTAGTTAAACACTAAATAAATATAAAATAGAAATGTTTGTTTCCTTATTTTGAACAGACGAATGTTTCCTTCTATGAAAATGAGAGTCAGCGGTTTGAATCCAGATGCGTCTTACACGATGCGGCTTGAGTTTGTGCAGCCAGACACTAGGAAATATAGATACATGTACCACAGGTAAAATGGCTATTGTAGTGGATTTATATAGATACATGTACCACAGGTAAAATGACTATTGTAGTGGATTTATATAGATACATGTACCACAGGTAAAATCGCTATTGTAGTGGATTTATATAGCTACATGTACCACAGGTAAAATGGCTATTGTAGTGGATTTATATAGATACATGTACCACAGGTAAAATGGCTATTGTAGTGGATTTATTGGATTTATATAGATACATGTACCACAGGTAAAATGGCTATTGTAGTGGATTTATATAGATACATTTACCACAGGTAAAATGGCTATTGTAGTGGATTTATATAGATACATGTACCACAGGTAAAATGGCTATTGTAGTGGATTTATATAGATATACCACAGGTAAATATGGCTGATGTAGTTTATTTATATAGATACATGTATCACAGGTAAATATGGCTGATGTAGTTTATTTATATAGATACATGTACCACAGGTAAATATGGCTGATGTAGTGGATTTAAAACAATCAATATCTTACAAACAATTAATCAACACTTTTAGTCATTTAAATTATTGTGCAAAGGAAAGGGGCAAGAACCGACACAAAAGCAGCACGAATTAATGAGAAAACGCGAGTGAATTTTTGGGGGGACCGCCGACACAATTTTGGTCTGGAGATATGCGCACTGCGTTTGAGCTAACGCCCTCCCCCCTGCTGCACCCCTAGCTTACCAACTATAATCTGTGATTGCTAGACCCTAGCGCAGGTCATTCGCAATTTGCTCGCGTCGCCTTGCTTGTCCTAATTTCTCGCAAATAATATATAAAGATAAAAATTTCTTGTAAAACAGAAATGTCTTTGTTTTGAAAGTGATTCATTCAACTAATTCTATACTTGTGTTTTGTACCGTAAAATTTTCTGTATTGTATGCGCTTTCTTCAATATATGTACAATCAAATGATGAACATAGAGCTGTGTATAAATTGTCCACAGTGAAATATTCAATTATCTAAGTGAAAAAATTCTATAACTATTAACTGGCGTGTAGAAAATGGTTGATACTTTTAAAGAGATTCTCATTGCTTGTAGAATGTAAAGTTATTTTGAAAAGATAAATTCAGCTAACCAATGAAAATGCTAGAAACGAGGAAGACCCGGATTTTAAAAATAAAATCATAGATAAATAAGCATTGGAAACTGTGATCAAAATTGTAAACAGTAATTTAAGGAAAAAACTAATCCAAAAAACGCTAAGTGGTGTTTTTTAAAAATATCATGCACTAGCTGTTACGTCGTTGTCTGGGTATTTGTAAAGACCACAAGGATAGGTTAACTCAAGATAAAAACAAACACCGTCGTAACGTTGATAAGTTTAATTAATTCAGTTCCAGGGTTCTCCTATACACAACAACTGCCTTCCACGCTACGTCACGTTCACTCTCTTGCGTCATAATCTTCAATACAGTGCGCACCGCACCAAAGACAAGTATCAACATTGGTGTGTCAGGGAAAACCCCATTACCCTAAAATGTTTCCTTGACAATAACGTAGAAAAAGAAAAGATAAAAGCAAGATTTGTGTTAAATCTGATATATCAATGTGTTGCTGTTTTTTTTTAATTTAAAAGTGTTGATATTTATAATGCATAAATGTTTAGGTGGCTTTTAATTTAGTTTTAGTGTTAGTGTTCTAATGGTGTCTCACCATTTAAAACAACAGCTCACGCTGGATGGTGTCAGGGTCCGGGGATGCCATGCCAACCCCACCGTGTCACGTGAACCCGGAAGGACCAATCAGCGGTCAGGCCATCTGCTCTCAAATCGTCTCATTCGAAAGACTCAAGATGACCAATACAGAATCAACGAAACCTGGGCAGGTTGGTTAAACCTTCTTAAAAACACGAGTAGTGAAAACGACTATCCTAATCACTCAAACTTAATATGAACTTTCTGACAAATTGGTTGAATTAGACCTCTGCATATTCATATAAGAACTCATATAAGAACTTCTATGAAACAGTTAAATTTTAACCTTCTGATGTTCGCTGAGTTAAGCCTTTAACGTGTTAACTAAAAACTTCTATCATTGAGATATGTTTTCTGATAAATAAATTTTGGTTCATCAATCTTGTATTATATTTAAACTTTTTAAATTTTGATTTCGATTTTATGTTTATTTAATGTTCTAACTTAGTGTCAGTTAAAATAGCTCCTGAAAACTTTGGCTTTAGGCAATGTGCGAAAACTTGATGAAATGTTTTATTAAAACTAGCGTCTATATTTTTTATACAAAGAGTTTGAACAATTTTTAAAAATCGTATTTCTATCTTCTAAAGACAAACAAAACCAAAGCAAAAAAAAAAAAAAAAACTTATAGCACACGGAAAATAAGCTAATAAGCAAAAGAATTTGCTTTGAACTCCCTATGTTAGTTTTGGACACAGCCGTCACTAGGATTGGCTCACCCGGGCGGTAGCTCATGGTGTCACCCCCTCATGACTTACCCCTTAGAGATTCTCCGAGGCTTCCAGTGCCAAGTAACGGGAACTTACAGAATTTTACATTTTGGTGTTATCCTTGTGATGGTGTCACCCGGGGCGACCCACCCCCACCGCACTCCTCAATGACGCCACTGGTTTTGGACTATGTTTTCCATATCGTCCTGTGTAATTTAATTATCTCGTCCTGTGTTCTATTACTATCTCGTCCTATTTTCTTTAACTATCTCGTCCTATTATCTTTAACTATCTCGTCAATTCTCGTCCTGTGTTCTTTAACTATCTCGTCCTGTGTTCTTTAACTATCTCGTCATGTGTTCTATTACTATCTCGTCCTATTTTCTATAACTATCTCGTCCTATTTTCTTTAACTATCTCGTCCTATTTTCTTTAACTATCTCGTCCTATTTTCTTTAACTATCACGTCCTATTTTCTTTAACTATCTCGTCCTGTGTTCTTTAACTATGTAGTCCTGTGTTCTTTAACTATGTAGTCCTGTGTTCTTTAACTATGTAGTCCTGTGTTCTTTAACTATGTCGTCCTGTGTTCTTTAACTATCTCGTCCTGTGTTCTTTAACAATCTAGTCCTGTGTTCTTTAACTATGTAGTCCTGTGTTCTTTAACTATGTAGTCCTGTGTTCTTTAACTATGTAGTCCTGTGTTCTTTAACTATCTGGTCCTGTGTTCTTTAACAATCTAGTCCTGTGTTCTTTAATTATCTCGTCCTGTGTTCTATTACTATCTCGTCCTATTTTCTTTAACTATCTCGTCATGTGTTCTTTAATTATCTCGTCTTGTGTTCTATTACTATCTCGTCCTATTTTCTTTAACTATCTCGTCCTGTGTTCTTTAAACTATGTAGTCCTGTGTTCTTTAACTATGTAGTCCTGTGTTCTTTAACTATCTGGTCCTGTGTTCTTTAACAATCTAGTCCTGTGTTCTTTAACTATGTAGTCCTGTGTTCTTTAACTATCTCGTCCTGTGTTCTTTAACTATCTCGTCCTGCGTTCTTTAACTATGTAGTCCTGTGTTCTTTAACTATCTGGTCCTGTGTTCTTTAACAATCTAGTCCTGTGTTCTTTTACTATGTAGTCCTGTGTTCTTTAACTATCTCGTCCTGTGTTCTTTAACTATCTCGTCCTGTGTTCTTTAACTATCTCGTCCTATTTTCTTTAACTATCTCGTCCTGTGTTCTTTAATGATCTCGTCCTGTGTTCTATTACTATCTCGTCCTATTTTCTTTAACTATCTCGTCCTGTGTTCTTTAAACTATGTAGTCCTGTGTTCTTTAACTATGTAGTCCTGTGTTCTTTAACTATCTGGTCCTGTGTTCTTTAACAATCTAATCCTGTGTTCTTTAACTATGTAGTCCTGTGTTCTTTAACTATCTCGTCCTGTGTTCTTTAACTATCTCGTTCTGCGATCTTTAACTATGTAGTCCTGTGTTCTTTAACTATCTGGTCCTGTGTTCTTTAACAATCTAGTCCTGTGTTCTTTAACTATGTAGTCCTGTGTTCTTTAACTATCTCGTCCTGTGTTCTTTAACTATCTCGTCCCGTGTTCTTTAACTATCTCGTCAATTCTCGTCCTGTGTTCTTCAACTATCTCGTCAATTCTCGTCCTGTGTTCTTTAAAAATCTCTTCATGTATTTGATTTTTGCACAGGTATCGTTGGTGTCGATGCAAAAGTTTCAGCCCCAGGTTGTCATCGAGGAAATTAGTTGTGGAAGGACGGAGGAGAGTTCATCACGAGAGCACTACGTCATCATGTTTCCCCAGACCTCATTCATGGCGGTGACGGCTTATCAGAATCAACAGGTCAGTGAGGTCAACACTCGTTCTTTGTCCGCTGATAGATCCTTCAGTCATGCAGGTTTATTAACTTCAAAATAGCACGTCAAAACTGAATGCGATCATCTTGGCTAAGGTCCGCGGCTTCTTCCCCGTAAACTGTTGCAAACTGAAGAAATTAAACAATTTTTATGCTAGAATTTTTTAAAAAAACTTTAAAAACCATGTTTTGAACTACAAATCCTTTATATAATAATAATAATAATAATAATAATAATAATAATAATAATAATAATAATAATAATAATNTTATCTTATCTTATCTTAGATATACAGACGCTCCTTCTATGCAGAAGATAATTGCGTCCACAGACCATGAGAGATGATCTGTTGGCAAGTGATGCAGCGGTCACAGGCCACGGCTATAGGGGTTCCACGCATTACCCCAGCCGCCTAACTATTGTCTAGTTAGGTACCCATTCGGAGCTGGGTGACTCGGGGACTCCTCAGGCCGCGAGAACAAATCCTCACCTTCGTGTGGATTCGAACCCGTGACCATCGGTATGACAGTCGAGAGCGCTACCTCTCGACCACCACGTCCCACGTGTATTATGTTGATTATAATCCGAGTGTGTGTATAAGCATGTGTGCGAGTGTATTCATTTTTGTGTGTGTGTGCGCGGCTGTGTGTGCGTGTGACTGTGTGTTTGTATTAGTTGTGAAATAACGATGTATTTCATAGATTGCTAAAAGTGAAATTAAATATTGAAAAGACGTTACCAGGTAATGGTTTATGTATAATTAAAATTATGCACTGGATTATGAAAAATTCCGTTAATTTTATGAACACAAGTATCTGTCGATGCGTTCTTCGTAGGTGCTTGATTAAAAGATAACGGGAAGTCATTGAATGTGACTTAAAAACTGTTAATGAGATTTTCAGAGATGGTTTTACTTTATGTTTCATTTTAGAAGAAATGAGCCCTTGCGCATTAGTTGGACGATTACTCGCATGAATTGCCACAATGGAAAATAAACAGTGAGAAGAACTAATAGTCGCTATTGAAATTGCATTATTTATAGTCACAATATGTAATTGGGTAAGATTGGGGATGATTGACGCATATTTATTTTTAAAGGAAATGTAACCTTTCTAAAATTTTAAATTGTATTTTACAAAAATAAAATCACACGAAGATGGGTCGAACTTATATCTCTTAGTCACTGTTAAATAACTATAGAAATAAATGTGAAATAATTATTGCAGACGAAATATCAATTTTACAATTTAATATAAGCTTTTATATATCTACGCATATAATCGGATGGAGTCAAATTTTATACGGCTTATAACATGTCAAAATTACAGAAAATGAAATTTCTTAGTAGAAAAATTAATACGTAACCACTTTTGAAGCATTTAACAAGTGATTTATCATAAAAACAATTGCAAAGATTTGTTAGGAGGAAGATGTATTTCTCTTAGGTGCTTACTTAATACAAGTAAGTGTTTTGGGTCGATTTCATTATAAACTGACATTAAAGAGATTCGTATTAAAAGTAAACGCTCAGGGATTTTAAATAATAAAATGGTACGTGTATAACCGTTTATACACTGTTGTAAGAGTGGGGTTAAATAATGGAATTGTAATTTTTATAAGGAGGGGCAATTCTGTGAACTATTTGAAGGGTGCTTTTCATTTCTTGGGTCATGAGTTTATAATATTGCCGAGCTCTTAGTGGCCTTATTTCTTAGCCACCGATAATATCCTTTTTGCAAAGATTAAAAAAAACCAGCAGTGTAAAATTTTAAGCCCAAACCTTGCGATTCAACGTGTGTTTTTTACAACCAAATAGACAATATTTGACCCCGGACGATTCGACCCCGGGCGATTCGACCCCGGACAGTTCGACCACAGGACGTTTCGACCCTAGGGTTTTTCGACACCGGACGTTTCGACCCCTTTCTCTCTACACCGTAGAAAATAATTCAGCATAATATTATTATGCATTAATAATTAAATTCAGTTTAAAATAGTTATTTGTAACGATTAATTTACGATGATTTGAAAAAGTACGTACACGTATAACCAGTCAACATTCATCGTAAATTCATGATTGTAATAATCGCGCGATTGGTGCATTGTTCAGCTTAGCGACATTAAAAAAAAATCATTTATTTTTGTTATCACAGTGAAAATCTTTGAGCCACTTTAATATATACATCTTTAAAACCCAATTTAACTTAGGTCCTTTTTAAGTGTGTTTGGGATAGGAGTTGAAATTCTGTTTTTAATTTCTTATTCATAATATACCAAAAATTAATTAAAAATAATAATAGTAATAGAATAACACATTGTAAATGAAAAAATATCAGTTTAGAAACGAAAGTGTCGAAATGTCCGGGGTCGAAACGCCCTTGGGTCGAAAAGTCCCGTGGTGGAACTGTCCGGGATCGAATCGCCAGGGGTCGAATCGATCGTGGTCGAACCGACCGGAGTCGAAACGACCTGGAAACGAAACGTCCTGTGGTCGAACTGCCAGGGTCGAACCTCCGGGGTCGAATCGTCCGGGGTCGAAGTGTCCAACCACCAAATATAAAATACTTTTTGCAAAACTAAAGTAAACCAGCAGGGTATATTTTCAGCTCAAACCTTGTGATTTAATGTGTTTCTTTAAAAAAAATAAACTCTTACATACCTAAATTTAGCATCAATATTCACATAATTAATATCTGGCGCATAAAAAATCATATTCATTTAAGGCCATGCTTAGCCTAGAAATAGAAATAATGTTTTGGAGAGCTTTTCCCATGAAAAAAGTAACCTTAACACATGTATTTTACTCCAAACGAATTATTTAAGACCAAACGAATGATGAAACATCCATTTTTAAAAAGTGGGTACATTTGTCGAACAATGCGGTTGCATGACATACACTTCGGGTAAAAACAGTTCTTTAAGACGTAAATATATTAAGTGTAAAGAAATAGCACGGGTATTACGACTTATAAATGGGATCTAGCATAAGAAATATGCATATTTCGAAAAAAAACACGTACAACAACTCATTTTGTGCCAAGCTGTTTTGAGTTTATTAGATGAATAATATACAACGGGAATAAAGATTGATATAATGTGAATTGTTACTATTAGAAAGAAAAAATGTGCGGGAATATATAATGATTGACATAAAATTTATAAGGAGATCAATTTCTCACCATTTTCTTAAAAAAGCAGCATTGTTGTTATGTTTTTATTCACGTTAAAGGAACAAATGAACCATATTTTCCACTCTCCCCAAGCCACAATACTCACAAATATTATCTGGCTAAAAATATCATATTCGTCTTGAACTAATGTCATGCTTAGACTATAAATAAAATGGGTGTTTAGCGAGCTATTTTTAAGAACCAAAGAATCATGTGGAAAGATATTGTTTTCATGTTTTGATTCACGTGAAAAGAAAGTGAGCCTTGCCCGTTAGATTTTTGTAACTGTTAACGACATTTGTTATTCTGGTAGAGTGTATAGCATGCGTTATTAAAGGGGTTCGAGCATGGTGAAAGAAAGCCATCAATCGATCTGAATGGAAGGATGTGGTTGAGCAAGCCAATGCCCTAAATGGGCTGTAGCTGGAAGGATGTGGGGGAGCAAGCCAGGGCTCTACATGGACTGTAGTGACACGGATGATAATGATTATGCTATGTTTAAGCAGAAATACCAAAATTAATGGGTAATATTTAAGTTAATATTTTTATTTTTCTCGACACGCATATCGTTGTTTTTATTGAGAAGGGGATTGATTTATCCCTACCGTAATTTCCAGATGCGTTTACATTCATTTTTAATGAGAATTTGAGACCCAAAACGAAATAAAGTTTTTCTTATTGTGTCTACCCCGTAGCGTAGCACGGGTATTTTGCTCGTCTATTATATAATGCGCTAAGGCGCATTTCCGTCCCTCAGTCAGTGTGTGTGTGTGAAGCTCTTATGTCCCGCAACTCTAGATTACTTTAAATTGAAAATATAGACGTAAATTCATAATGATTTTGGTTTCGAGATTAACAGAGCGTGTGGTTTTGCGCGCCGTAAAAAAATGAAGTGGCGTCATGAAGCTTTTATTATATTAATTTAGTTGAGGTTACTTTTTATGTTGATAATCCGAGTGTGTGAATAAGCATGTGTGCGAGTGTGTTCTTATGTGTGTATGTGTGTGTGCGTGTGACTGTGTGTTTGTATTAGTTGTGAAATAACGATTTATTTCATAGATTGCTAAAAGTGAAAGTAAATATTGAAAAGACGTTACCAGGTAATGGTTTATTTATAGTTAAAATTATGCACTGGATTATGAAAAATTCCGCTAATTTTATGAACAAAAGTTTCGGCCGATGCGTTCTTCGTGGGTGCTTGATTAAAAGATAATACGAAGCCATTGAATGTGACTTTAAAAACTGTTAATGAGAAGATCAATCTCCAATCATTTTTATCAGAGATTGTTTTACTTTATGTTTCATTTTAGAAGTAATGAGCCCTTGAGCATTAGTTGGACGATTACTCACATGAATTGCCACAATGGAAAATAAACAGTGAAAATAACGTATAATAGCTATTGAAATGGCATTATTTATAGTTATAATATGTAATTGGGTAAGATTGAGGTTAATTGGCGAATACTTATTTTTAAAGAAAATGGAACCTTTCTAAAATTTTAAATTGTATTTTACAATAATAAAATCACACGAGGATGGGTCGAACTAATTTCTCTTAGTCACTGATAAATAACTATAGAAATAAATGTGAAGAAATTATTTAATTGCAGACGAAATTTCAATTTTACATTGTAATATAAGCTTTTATACATCTATGTATACAATCGGATGGGGGCAAATTTTATACGGGCTTATAACAAGTCAAAATTACAGAAAATGAAATTTGTTAATTTAAAACATAACACGGAACCGCTTTTGAAGTTTTTAAGTGATTTATCATAAAAACAATTGCAAATATTTGTTACGAGGAAGATGTATTTCTCTTAGGTGCTTACTTAATACAAGTAAGTGTTTTGGATTGATTGCATTATAAACTGACATTAAGGAAATTCATATTGAAAGTAAACACTCAGGGATTTTAAATAATAAAATAGTACGTGTATAAGCGTTAATACACTGTTGTAAGAGTGGGGTTAAATAGCGGAAATGTAATTTTTATAAAGAGGTCAACTTTGTGAACTATTTGAAGGGTGCTTTTCATTTCTTGGGTCATGAGTTGGCACTATTTCTTAGCCACTGATAATATCCTTTTTGCAAAGATTAAGAAAATCAGCAGTGTAAAATTTTAACCCAAACCTTGCGATTCAACGTGTGTTTTTTTTAAACAAATAGACAATATATAAACCTCCACAACCCTACGCATCCCAATCACATAAATATTAAATAGCTCAATCAAAATAAATCTAAGTGTCCTAAATAAAGGTCATGTATAAACAGTAAAGTAATGGATGTTGTGGATTAATTGGTAGATCAATGAAAAAGCTTATATTAAAAAAGACTTATTGCTAGAATAATGCAATACAATATTATGGTACGTGCTTTGGTTAAAACTGTAGAGTTTTCTATTGGTTCAAGTTTGTGTGTGTGTGGGGGGGGGGGGGGGGCTAGGTGCGTATGTGTGTGTGATTTGGTTATTTCTATGTCTGCTAATGTTGCGCCTCTAACATGACAACCAGTATTCTTCTTAAACCACTATTATTTGTTTGATTTTACGTCTCATAATTGTTTTCTTTATTGTAATATTTTATCTGAAAAATTATATTGCAAGCTGGTATGATTTTTTGATAAATCAGGGAACTTTATGCAGGCAAATAACAACATTAAATCCCTAAAAATAAATATAGAAATAGAAAGAATTACGGACACTTCGACCCCGGACGGTTTGACCCTGCCAATTCGACCACAGGACGTTTCGTCCCCGGGACGTTTCGTCCCCAGGACGTTTCAACCCCAGGACGTTTGAACCCCAGGAGGTTTTCACCCCGGTCGGTTCAACCACGGACGGTTCGACCCCTTTCTATTTCCACCGTAGAAATTTATTATTATTTTTTGTTTATATACTTTTTAAAATTTAGTTTTTGGTATAAAAATAATTCAGAATAATATTATTATGCATTAAAAATTAAATTCAGTTTGAAATAGTTATTTGTAAAGTGTAAAGAAATATCACGAGTATTACGACTTATAAATAGGATCTAGCATAAGAAAGTGCGTGTTATGTCGAAAAAACACACTGACAACAACTCATTTTGTGCCAAACTGTTTTGAGTTTATTTGATGAAAAGTATACAACGGGAATAAAGATTTATATAAAGTTAATTGTTACTATTAGAAAAAAATTGCGCGAATATATAATGACTAGATTGTGCCAGGCGCCGTGGCGCCTGCGGCGCCCCCGTTTTTTGGGCGCCTACGGCGCCAACCTTTTTTTTAAAGACCAACTAACTTGTCCTTTTTTGATAAATACGAATTATTAAACTTTATGAAATGTACGCAAAGTATTTATTTAATAATAATAATAGGGGTTGTATTTTGCGTACCGATGCACACCAAACAATGACGTCATCATATTAAATATTTTTACAGCGCTCATCAAAACACGATTTTTCAACTAAACTAACTGCTGTAGACTGTCGTACATCGCTCCTCAGCGTTTCAACTAAACTAACTGCTGTAGACTGTCGTACATCGCATGCGTTATTACCAACATACAGAACCACACCACTGGGTGTTTATATATATTAATTGACATAAAATTTAAAAGGAGATAAATTTCTCACCATTTTCTTAAAAAGCATCATTGCTCTTATGGGTTTTTTTCACTTTAAAGGATTATGTGCCTTGAAAACAAATGAACCATATTTCCACTCTCCCATAGCCACAATATTCACAAATATTATCTGGCTAAAAATATCATATTCGTCTTTAACTAATTTCATGCTTAGACTACAAATGAAATGGGTGTTTAGCGAGCTATTTCTAAGAACCTTGGAAATCACATGGAAAGATGTTGTTTTCATGTTTTGTTTCACGTGAAAAGAAAGTGAGCCTTGCCCGTTAGATTTTTGTAACTGTTAACTACATTTGTTATTCTGGTAGAGTATATAGCATGCGTTATTAAAGGGGTTCGAGCATGGTGAAAGAAAGCCATCAATCGATCTGAATGGAAGGATGTGGTTGAGCAAGCCAGGGCCCTAGATGGGCTGTAGCTGGAAGGATGTGTTGGAGCAAGCCAGGGCCCTACATTGGCTGTAGAGCCACAGATGATAATAATGATGCTATATTAAAGCAGAAATACCAAAATTGATGGGTGATATTTAAATTAATAATATTTTTATTTTTCTCGACACACATATCGTTGTCTCTTTTATTAAGAAGGGGTTTGATTTATCACTACCCTAATTTCCAGATGCGTTTACATTTATTTTTAAGGAGAATTTGAGACCCAAAAACCAAATAAAGTTATTCTTATTGTGCCTACCCCGTAGCGTAGCACGGGTATTTTGCTCGTTTTCAATGATGTAGGTATAAATGAATATTTAAATGTTGTTAATAAACCAAAATTATCATCTAGGAATTTGAATTTGATAACTTGATTTAAATACAAATTTCAAATTTTAATTTTTTATTAAGAAATTCATTCATTTTACGAAAATTGAATTATTTTATATTTGCTCAATTACTTACCGATACTGGCACGGATATAAATGGAAACAATGATTATCAATAATTTTTTAAAAATATTAGTTTCAAACTCTGGTTTCTACTATGGTAGGTAATAAAGAAAAATATTTCGGAATATTATTAAGTCTTTAAAAAAAAGCTCTAGTTTTTAATGTTGTGCAAGTATCATAAATAGCGCGCAATAATCTTCTGTGTATAGAAGGAGCGTTCGTAGCTGCAGACTTTCTCGATCAATATCATGACATGCGCTTGCGCGCGCACACACACACGCACATACACTCACGCACGCTCGCACGCGCACACACAAGTGAAAATACAATTGCAAAGTGAATTTTAAAGATTTATTAATGGGTAAAAATACAACTAAATAAGTTTTTTTTTTTTTCATGTTAAAAGAGAATTTTAAAGATAACTTCTCATCTGGTTGACCTTCTGGTGCAGTATGTCGAAGTAACTTCCCTTGTCGTCTCCTCGGCCAGTTTTGTACAATATTCATTGAGCATCAAAAGTATTCCGCGTAAACCGTAGACTTGAATCGGAGGGCGTTCCAAAACCACAACTGTAATAGCTGTCATGGTGTAAAGATAATAAAATGTCTTTAGTTAAAATAATGTATTCTAAGTTTATCTACAACATGAATAAATTCTGTATGTCGTTTGTTTTTTATGCGTATGTGTAGGAGTGAGCATATGTGTGTGTGCGTGCTTGTGTGTGTGTGTTCGATGTCAAATAAACGAAGACTGGTGGTTATTGTAGTGGTTGAGTGGCTGTTTTGTATGCCAGAACACGTGTCAGTATGTGTGTGTCAGTGAGATCATTGAAAGATGCAAGTCGTTTATGTTAAAAAGAAAACACCAACATAAAGCTCAAGACCATTTTAAACTTGAACTGATTTGGTGCGTCCATTTCCCAGTTCGGGGGTCATCCACATATTACGTACGCACAAAAATAGTATTTTCGTATCCCCTCCACTCTGTTGCACGCCGTACCTTTCCGGACCCCCCTCCCCTGCATCTAGATACTCTAGGTCTATCAACAATGAAATTATCATAATATCAATAGTCACACTCGTGAGCTTGAAGGTTAATCAAATCAAAGGGGTTTTGGCATTACCGCTGCATTGTTCGTTAGCTGTTTTGCTATGTCTTGGCAACTAAACAAATTTTTTAAAATTAATATTTTAATAAACAAGCTGAATTCATACTTAATGTTATACTTATAGGCAGTGGCGGATTTAGCTTTGTCTGCGTGGGGGGGGCAGGAGAATTTCAGGGGGCGCTGCCAAATTTTACTAAAAACAGAGCATTGGGTAAATACTAGGGCTGTTAACGATTAATTTAAATTTAATCTTTAACATTTAAAAAGTTAAAGATTAATTAATAGTTAATTTCGATTAAAGCCAAAAATTAAATTCTATGATGTCATAAGTAACACTTATTACACGTTTAGTTGAAAATTTAAATAACACTGGAATGTCTCCTTTATAGGTAATATTTTAACCGACTAGGCAAAAATACAAGTGTGTTGACATTATTAGGTTCAAGTGAGGAGCGGGTCTATTTGACAATATAACCAGCTGAGCTGAACAATCATTTACATTGAACTGAGATAACTGGTATGCTCAAAACGGTCTTGGCAAGTAATGACATTATCGGAAATCGGTGTACATTAAGTTTCCACCATTGTATAGGGTTAATGAACGATTCAAAAACGTTCATCTCCATTTTGTAACGCAGTAATTTTACAAATGAGCTGTCGTCATTTCTGTCTCTGAGTCAAACTCCATTACTGCCATTAGCTTAATACGCTTTTCATTTGGTTTCATAAGTAGGCGAACTTTATCAACAATTTGAACATGCCCGTCAGTCAATAATTTAAAACCAAAATTTTTGGTGTAATCTTCAGGAAATTTATTATTTATCAGCCGCTATTTTGTAATTATTTTTTTAAATACTTTTTGACCTCCAATTATTTGTAAGTGATGGGTCGATTAATCGCTAAAAATAATTTAATCGTTAAACTTTTTAACGATTTATCGAGAAATTAATCGTTAATTTTCTTCCCTAGTAAATCTTATCTTAGATATACAGACGCTCCTTCTATGCAGAAGATAATTGCGTCCACAGACCATGACAGATGATCTGTTGGCAAGTGATGCAGCGGTCACAGGCCACGGCTATAAGGGTTCCACGCATTACCCAAGCCGCCTAACTATTGTCTAGTTAGGTACCCATTCGGAGCTGGGTGACTCGGGGACTCCTCAGGCCCCGAGAACAAATCCTCACCTTCGTGTGGATTCGAACTCGTGACCATCGGTATGACAGTCGAAAGCGCTACCTCTCGACCACCACGTCCCATTACTCCCATTATTAGTCTACTAATTTAGTAAATTTTCCAAATAATCGAACAAGTCAAAGAGAAAAAAAAACAATAATAAGCAGAAATGTTTTCAAACTTGAACATGTTTTCATTTGAAATTATTGCCAATCCAGACAGACGTTAGTTTGTAATTGTTGATCGCAAATAATTTTTGATGATTTTCAATCATTGCTAACAGGAAGATTTAAGTAAATTTTTATATCGTATTGACAAATTAGGGAGACCTGATGACATTTATTTTTCAGTCAAGATATGCAGAAGATGTAGCTCACTAGATATTGATAGACACTGTGATGCATACACATTTTTAAAGGTATATTATTCAACGATTGCTTCTTCAAGGTTAATGTGTTTGTAAATTTTGCATAAACTTCGAAGAGAATCTTTATTTTCTTTCAACATTTGTGATACAATAGAAATAAATAGCTGTGCCCCTAAAGTCATTAAATCGATCATCTATTTATTTTAGAAGTATATCCAAGGTAGTGAAATACGTTTCAGATTTAAAACTAGTAGTTGGATCATTAGCCCTTTCAGAATTTTAAAAAGCTCGATCGCTTCTCATCTCCACAAACTTATTTCTTCCAACATCGATCAATAGTTTTGCAATTGCAATGTCAATACTCTTTTGCTGCAAGTAGTTTGATAACACGAAGATATCATCCAACTTTTGTACAAATATCATCAGAAAAAACAAAAGAAAATTTTGTTATTGAAACAGATAGTCCCATGGCTTCTGTTCTGACACTTCTTTTATGTTATGTTGATTCCCCAGAATTAATATAATCTTTTTAGTGGCTAGAATACCAGAGAATGATCCAACTGCATTCTTACGGCTTGCCCATCTTGTATCAGAAAGTCATTTCAGAGTATTTACTGTTGATTCATATTGAGATTTGTGATGTTTTTTAAGAGTATGTAGACGTGGTAAACTAGACGTAAAGAATGCATACAACCTTTCAGCTGTGCCAAAAAACAATTGTACATCATTGCTTACAGACATTGCTTTGATAATAACCAAATTCAAAACATGGGCACAACAATGAACATAGATTGCATTGGGTGAAAGTTTGAAGGCCACACATAATTTCAGACATCAAAGATGCGCCATCGTATGCCATTCCTCCACAGATTGTGATGTCAATGTTTCAGTTTTGTAATGTGTAATTCCGTTAAAATCTTCTCAGCAAATACGGATGCAGCATTGCTGTTTACCAAAGTATAAAAGCCTATACACCCATCCATAACATTTTCTGAATTAAAATTGAACTTAAAGTGACATCTTATTAATTTTAGATCAATGGTTGAATCAATAGTTAAAGAAATAAATGTGAACACTTTACTTAATTATCAATGGCCGCCGATAATTATGCTGCAAATGATTGAATCAAATCAATTTGCACATCATGACTTCAACAAATTTCATTTTCCTTTTTAAGCATGACAGTCCAAAGTGGAATCATAATGTGCTAATAAACATAAAGAAAATTTCCAGTATTTCTACAACTACCATAACTAAAGCAAAAGTTTTCTGTGTCCTCTAAATGGCAAACCTTGTTTTGCTAAGAACAACGTCACGCCTATGATCCGTTTCAATACTTCTCTATTCTTTTCCAATTAGCGACGCTCCTGGCTGACCAAACCAGATATTACAGTTTTGAAATACGATATTAAGCAAGCCCATATTGTCCTATTTCAGTTAAGTGTTTATTAGAAGTTTCTTGTTTGGCAATCTTTTTTTCTGCTCTAGCTACATATTTTAGTGTTCATCGAGGGCGTCTTAAGGGGGGCGCCATTTTAGACCAAACAGGGGCGCGGGGGGCAACCCGCCCCCTGCCCTATAGCTAAATCCGCCACTGCTTATACGGCTTTAGGCTTAGGCCATGTAGGGGCTCATTTTGCTATTACGTCAACGTCAGTACAGGGAAAAGCACGTCAAAACAGGAGAAGAATGCACATGTGTAACAGGCCAGATGAAACCCCTGACCAGTATATACACGGGTATATTCTGACCTAGGCCAGAAAATACCCCTCCAGGCCAGAATATACCCCTTTGACAACATGGAGACATATAGTAAAAAAAATAATGAATCAAATTTATAGACTCTCTCTTCATGTTTTAGCTCTGTCAGAGAAATCAACCTCTTTTCTTAAGTAGAAAATGTGTTTTGATTAAAATAAAATAATAATTATAGAATATTCTACGAAGAATGAAAGGAGCATTAGATTTTATTTGAAAAGGTTGATGTAGTTTTCTCGTTTTTTTAAATATGAAATCTTACATAATTTTGACGATTCAATATCAAAAGTTACAGTCTATGCAAATATATTGGAATCAGAGTTTTTAGCGCATTTTCGAGATGTCGAAATCGCTATTGCACCCGTTTTTGTCCGTCTGTCATCACCCTGATCACAGGATCCATAAGTCCTAGACCCATGATGTATATATGTTTTTTGTATGTCCTGACCTGCCATTGGTGCATCAACACTCAGTTACTCGATCCGTTTAAAAAACCCGTTAAAACTACCAAAAAATATTTCGAATCGAGAGGTATCACTAACTCAGGGAACGGCCGCCATTGCCGGAAGTCGAATGCACAATTCTTCATGCATTGAAGAGTGGTGTGAAAGGGTGCAAAATAATTAGTTTTTTTTTTGTTTTAGTTGACGTCATTAGAATATGTGTAAAAGTTTAGAGAGTTTTACGTCATCATTTGTGGTGACTTGTAGTTGGATTAGAGAGAAAATATTTTTCTTTTAAATGTAAAGAAATGACTTTTAAATAGAAAAAATGTCAGGTATATTCATTACACAAGAAAATTCATAAAAATATGTCTAAAATCTAAACACAATTACTGATAACTACATAATTCTGATATCTAACATAAGTACTGATACATAATACGAAAATGCGCTAACACGTCCTGAATTCCAATAGGTACCAGGCTTAACATGATTTTTTAAATATTTTTTTTTTAAACATTAACTTAATCAAGCACTACATGATTATTTTTAAACATAATTTAAGAGTCGTTATGTTTTTTGCTTTTCAAACGCGTGCGAACACTTAGGATTCCTTACCCGTATCATATCTTAACATTTAAATACATTCCTTCTATACAGATGATTATTACGTCCTACGCTTATCATTGGCTTATGTCTAGTCTCGAGTTTTTAAAAGAATTTTATTGGTTATAGAATGTTGGTTTCCTGGTTTCCTCAAGCACTCCATTCCATATTTTGATTCAGTAAGTCATGTAGTTGTTATGTAATACCAGTGTTCAAGCTTGAATTACTTTATAGCTGAGGAGGGTGTGGTTGTCCCCTGTTACTGTCAGAATGTAGTTTATGGTCCTGAAGTAACCGCCCTTTCCACTTTATCCTTTAATATGCAAGTCTCGGTTGTTTAAGATCTCGAGTGCGGACAAAATATACAAACTTGTCAAAAGTAAGGCCAAGAGTTGTGCTAAGACTCTATCTTCTTGAAATTTTTAGTGGGTTTAAAGTCCTAATCTGCATTTGTTTTGAGACAGGTTGTATCACTATTATGTCTGTTTCTTCACCGGTGCTCTCTTGTTCCTTTCGTTTTAGGATCCCATTGACAGTACCTTTAATAGAATCATCGAAGTTGGAGCACTGATTGGGTTAATAATAATAATAATAATAATAAAATGATAATTTATATAGCGCTGTATCCCAGCAAGGAGCCGGGCTCACAGCGCTTTACATGGAGATAACACTACATTTATTAATTAAATAAGCATTCATATCATACTAACTACATAAATGACAATACGTTGTACATCAGCTACGTTAATCATTAAAAGAAATGTTTTTTCATTAATTTTCAAAATAAAGTTTGAAAAGATGTGTTTTAAGTGCTGTCTTGAAGGACTTAGCAGTTGAAATACTACGGGTGTGTAATGGAAGAGAATTCCATTGTTTGGCTGCACAAAAATAGAATGACCTTTCGCCAAATGTTTTAGTTCTTGTCTTAGGAACACAGAGAATGCGTGTATCTGCAGAAGAGCGTAGCTGACGACTTGGTGAGTAGACTGCCAAAAGTTCAGTAAGATATGAAGGGCATGAGTCAGAAAAGAAGTTGTGACACAGAACGGCCAGTTTGTAATCGATTCGGGCTTGTATGGGTAGCCAATGAAGTGAGTAAAGTAGCGGAGTAACATGGTCATGTGTTTTTGCCTTTAGAACTAATCTGGCAGCTGAATTTTGAACTCTCTGTAGTTTTTCAATGAATTGTTTTGGCGCACCTGACAGAAGAGAATTGCAGTAATCAATACGAGCTAGAACAAGAGCACAGACTAGAGTTTTTGTTGCACTATCTGTTAAGTAATGACGGATTGAACTGATCTGACGAATGGCAGTATAGACAGAGCGACAGATGTGATTGACGAAGTTGTTGGTAGACATGTTTTCAGAAATAATGTAGCCAAGACTCCTAGTCGATGTTGTGAACAGTATATCAGAACTAGCCACCTGAATAGAATTCGGAAGAGTCAAAGTACTGCGTGATTTATTGTTACAGAATAGCAGTGCTTCTGTCTTATTATCATTCAGTTTGAGATTGCTTAAAGTCATCCAAGACTTTACCTCACCAATGCACTCCTGCATCAATTGGACAGTGAAGTCAATATCGGAGGGATCAGTGTGGGTGTAAAGTTGAGTATCATCTGCAAATGATTGGCTTTTAACTGAATGCTTTTCGAGCAGTAGAAGTAGTGGCCTTGTATACAGCACGAAAAGTACTGGACCCAAAACGGAGCCTTGAGGCACACCATAAACCAAGTCAGCTCTGTAAGAGATACAGCCATCTACTGATACCACCTGTGATCTGTTAGATATGTATGATTGAAACCAAGCCAGAACTGAGCCAGAAATCCCTAAATAATTTTGCAGGGTTTTTAGCAATGTTTGATGGTCGACGGTGTCAAAAGCAGCACTAAGATCTAAGAGGACGAATATAGAGATTTTCCCACTGTCTAGTGCGAGTAGGAGATCATTTGTTACCTTTAACAGGGTGGTCTCTGTGCTGTGAGAAGGTCTGTAGGCCGACTGATTGGGACTTAGAAGAGTGTTGTCGTTAAGATAAAAAAAAAGTTGTTTTAAGACAATTTTTTCAATGACCTTAGACACAAATGAAATATTGGATACTGGTCGATAGTTGTTTAAATTATTTTGATCTAACCCTTGCTTTTTCAGCAAGGGTTTTATTACAGCAGATTACATAACATTGGAAAAGTACCAGATGTTAGACTCTTATTTACTATATGTGTTATTGTTGGGAGTAAAAGATCTAATGACTCAACAAATAATGGAGTGGGGATTGGATCAAGAGAACATGACGTTGGTTTAGATTTTAGAATAACAGCTTTGACCTCATTTTCCGTAACAGGGACGAACATTTCAAAGCTAGAACTCACAGCAAAAGAGGGAGATACATTATGTGGGGGTAACATCGTTCTGTCAAGCTCAGCCCTAATTTCAGCAATTTTGTTTGTAAAAAAAATACAAAATATATCTGGTTGCTGATGCAACGGATATACAGAAGGAAGGACCACAGCCTTACTACTCCCTCTGAGATTATTGCATACATGAAAAAGCTGCCTACTAGTACTACTTGTGAGTATTTTATTACTATAGTACAAAGTTTTTGCTTGATGTACAATGTTAGTCACACTTCGCTTGGCAGTGGAATAAATTTTCTTGTGAACGATGAGTCTTGATCTCAACCAAGTCTTTTCTGCTATACGTCGATCTTTCTTGGCGCGTCGAAGATCATTCTTTATTGATGAATACCAGGGAGCTGTCCGTGTTAACTTGACATTTTGGCGGGTGACAGGGGCGTGTCTATCCAGCATAGTGCGTAGTGTACTATTCAGCTTATCCAAAGTGGGGCAGAGGTCAGGGGACACCGCCATACTTAGATCTTGCCGAAAGGCGTCACGGTTCATGCCACGTAGATTGCGAATGTCCTGGAATTTTGTGGAGGGGCAATCACCCTTAGTTCACATATAACACAAAAATGATCCAAGGACAGCTCTTCTGTTATGGTTGCAGATTTGACAAGGCAGTCGTCAGGTCTGTGCAATACCCAATCAATTATGTGTCCTCGATTGTGTGTAGGTTTATCAATTAGTTGTTGAATGTTGAATGCATCCAAAAGCTCCATCATTTTTGCTGTCGATGGATTCTGAGGTTCATCAAAATGAAAGTTCATGTCCCCTACTATCATGTAAGTACCAGGCAGAGTGTTGGCATAATCCAAAAGTTCCGGAAATTCCTCATGAAATTTGGCATCTGTTAACTTATTTTTTCTGCTGGGAAAGACACGGTAAATGCACATAAAGTGGATGACACGATGTGGCACTGACAATTTAAGTTGAAATAACTCAAATGATGTGTGCGCAAATTTGAATTAGTTAAAAATGTAAGCTATTGGGACATCGTACTTCTGTAGACAACAGCTACACCTCCACCTCGAGTGGAACGGGGAAATGATCGAACAGAGTAGCCGAGTGGAGCAAGATCAGCACACTTTCCCTCATCACCAGTCTGTTGAAACCAGGTCTCCTGTATAAACATGATGTCAATCTGCCTGTCCATGATGAATTCGCATACAGCAGTACGTTTGTCACATGGACCAGGTGACTGTGCGTTAAATGATGCGATGCAGAGATTTTTTTCTGTACATTTGAGAGATGTTTTTACAGGTATATTGTAACAGCGTTGATGGCTACCTTCAAAAACATGAAAACCAGAATTACCTCTTTGTTCTGAAATAAGGACAGAGATTCGTCTTTGTTTTCGTCTACCACCACGAGAGTTACGCATCCGAGGAAGGTTTCGGCCAATACACATATCCTTTATATACACCAGTTCAGATCTTATGCGTGTATGCTTTGTATTCATGGATAATAGGCACCCGCGTGTGTAGTGTAAAGGTCGCCTACCTGTGTGCTGTCGGGCCTTGTTATTGTCATTGTCCGCTTCATTGGCTTGTCCGAGCGTTGATGGTAGGAACAAAGATGGCTGACCTTGCAGTCGAACAAAAGCGTTGAGCTTCGCGAAGAAAAACAGCCAAAATACAAATAATCCAACATTTTCAGAAATGAAAATCGTAGCTTGCCCGGAACAGGGATCCATAATAAACATCCTGATTTAGAAATAACATGAAGTAAACAATCCAAAACACAAAAAATCACGGTTAAAGAGGAGCTCGATGCTATACGTGCCTATTAGGCGTGGCCTCGTTCTCGTTCTCTGTTTATTGCTGTAAACTTTTAGGTTACTGAATTTGTAGGCGCTTCTGAGTATATTGTCAGTCGATATATTCTTTAGCTTAACTCTTCCCTTGTTAATGATTCTACCACGAGGTAGTGACCAACACACCAGGATTCCATCTTCGAACCCATGCGATGAATGCGGCAATGATTCTTAATATCATCATTATCTTTCCGTCTCGCAAGACGATGGTGCAAAGAAGTTCTTTGCTTCCCAATGTTTTGGCCTTTCTCATAGCTCTTCTGTCTATAGCCTCGTCCACTCTTCTCTCTTCGGCTACTTTTAAGTTTTCTTTGACACATGTGTGCCTTGTATAGCAGTGCTTTACACTCCCAGTCACTCGTGCATATTCTATCTGCTTTCAAGTCCCTCTGGTATACATCTTTAATCTGAGACGTGGGCGACCTGTCTTTCTCTTTTTCGCTACCATTTCTCCATATAGGAGGTCCTTGGGAATGCGATCAAGCTCCCTCTGTTCACATATCCTAAATATCTTAGGCGTCTTTCACTGGGGATACTTAAGTTTCGTTGTTGAGTAGAATTGTAAAAGTTGACCATACAGTTGGTCTTCCATGGTTGTCAAAGTTTGCGCTATGGTTGTTTTGGAGGTTATTTTATAGTGAACAAAAATGTGCTATTAAAGTTGTGAAAACCGATTCGTCGACTCTGTAAAGATTGGCCTAATCAAACAAGGTTGCAACCATTCGATACTTTATGCTACTCATTTTCACCTTTCAAAACAAATACATTTGGTTTAAAATAAAATAATCGAGCGCGACGAGGTCAGAGGTTCTCTTGAATGCAGATAAAACAGAACACACTCCGTGCTTCATAACAATAGATGAATGCATGGAAAGCGGACAATCCAAAATGGCGAGATTCAGTAAGGAGGACTGTACTGTTTTAAGGTAAAAATGAATTGCAATGATTTAAAAAATATAATTAATTTGCTTTACTGGAACAAAGGTTTCTTTTGAATTTCTTAAGACGCTGCGAAAGCAAACCGAACTCAGATAAAGCTTCAGAACTACGACAAGCAACATTGGGGAGTCAAACGATGTTTCCCACACTTTTACTTTTAGACTTTTCCTATTCTGGTATTTTGCAGATCAGCGTATATTTAGATATATATATATATATATATATTTTTTAAAAGGGTGGGGGGGAAGGCGCCATGCTATTTTTATTATTTCAAAAACAAAATGAAGATAGGCCTAAACCGTTGCTGACAATAAAATTTAAAATTTATGAGAGGGGAAAAACAAACAAACAAAACATTCATGCATAATTTAATTCAAACTTTTAAAAAGTTGTTTATTTCCATACTCAAAATAATTTAAAATGATGATTTGATTAATAAGCGAGGTCCACGAAATAATTTTTTTGCAAGCGTTTGAAAAACACAACTATAGTCCATATTTCGCTTAAATTATTATTATTTTTTAAAAAATTAATTCATGTATTGCCTGAATTATTCAAGTTTTTTTTTTAAAATATGAAAATTAAAAAAAATATAATTTTTTTATTGTAAATAAAACATCTTTACTACTTAAGAAATGAGTTAAACATCTCTGACAAAGCTAAGGCACCAATAGAAGGTCGAAATAGGCACTCTTATATGTTACAGACGCTCCTTCTGTACAGAAGATTATTGCACTCATTCGTTTTATACTATACTAGCAATTTGCCCGCGCTTTGCTGCGGAAAGATGGAAAGTTAGTGATAAGTGAGTGAGTGCATAAAAAAACTATATTTTGGCCCCCAGCGCCCACCAAGGAATACTTTAAATATTATTTCACCTGCTGCCATCGTGGAAGTGTATTTAAAAAATCCCCAACGTTTTATGCGTTACCTATTTGGGAATAGGAAAAATAGTGCTTTTCAATTTGTATATAGCACATATTTGGAAAAAACACTTTTTGGAGGTCCCGGCCCCAATGAGTGTGAATTTTAAAATTATATTACGCTAATTTTTGTCGCGAAAGGGTACCCAACAACTTCCTAAAGTTTTATGCTTATACCTACATAGGGAATGGGAGAATTAGGGATTTTTAATTTTTATTTAGTTAATATTAGGGAAAAACTATATTTTGGCCTCTCAGCCCACAGTAAAGAATGTTTTAAATAATTGTTCACCTGCTACCATCGAGGAAGTGTATTTAACAAACCCCCAAAGTTTCATGCGTTTGCCTATTTTTATAGCACGTATAAGGAAAAAAACACGTTTTTTTTGCCCAAGCCCTCATGAGCGTGCATTTAAACATTATTTAACGCCAGTTTTCGTCGTTTTGAGGGTACCCAACAACTTCCTAAAGTTTTATGTTTTTACCTACACGATGAATTGTGGAATTTATGATGAGTCGGTTTTTAATATAAGAAAAAATTATATTTGGGCCCCCGGCCCCCTGTGAGTGGAAATTTATCATTCTCTTTCGCCAACTTTCATTTGGAGATTGTACTCAACAACTTCCCAAAGTTTTATGCTTCTACCTAAATGGAAAATGGGGGAATTAGTTATGTGTAGTTTTTATATAGTTTATATTAGGAAAGAAACTACATTTGGCCCCCCAGCCCCCAGTAAGAGATATTTTAAAATATGTTTTCATTTGCTACCATCGTGAAAGTGTAATTATCAAATCCCCAACGTTTCATGAGTCTACCTACTCGAGAAATAAGAGAATCAGTGATTTTCAATTTTAATATAATTTTCATATAAGAAAAAAATACATTTTTGGGGTCCCGGCCCCCATGAGTGTGAATTTCAAAATTCTTTTACACTAACATTTGTCCTGAGAGGTTACTTAACAATTACCCAAAGTTTCATGCTCCTACCTACACGGAAAATTGGAGAATTAGTGATAAGTTTTTGTTTTGTTTTTTTTAATATAAGAAAAAATATATTTGGGCCCCCGGTACCCAATTAGAGGGAATTCTAACATTCCTTTTGCCAATTGTCGGGAGCTTGTACTAAAAAAAATTTCAAAAGTTTCATGCTTCTACCTATATGAGAAATAGGAGAATTAGTGATTTTCAATTTTTGTATAGCTCATATAAAGAAAAAGATGTTTTGGGGGCCCCGGCCCCCATTAGTGGGAAATTTAACATTGCCAATTATCATCGGAAACATGTACTCAAAAAATTTACAAAGTTTCATGCTTCAAACTATACGGGAAATAGGAGAATTATAAATTTGCAATTTGTAAATAGCTCATATTAGGGGACCCATTTTTTATGGGGCCCAATTTGTTGGGTTCCCGTTCCTCTATGAGTGGGCATTTAACATTCTCTTTCGCCAATTATCATCGGGAGATTAAACTCAACAACTTCCTAAAGTTTCATGCTCTCCACCTACATGGTGAATGGAAGAAATAGTGATTTTTAGTTTTTAAATTTGGGCCCCCAGCTCCCCTGTAAGAGAAATTTTAAAATTTATTTCACCTGCTAGCATCGTGAAAGTGTATTTATAAACTCCCCAACATTTGATGAGTCTACCTACTCGGAAAATAGGAGAATTGGTGATTTTCAATGTTTATATAGCTCATTTAATGAAAAAATCGTTTTCGGGGCCCCAGCCCCCATGAGTGGGAAATTTAATATTCTCTTTTGCCAATTATCGTTGGAAGCATGTACTCAAAACATTTCTTAAGTTTCATGATTCTACCTACACGGAAAATAGATGAATTATTGATTTTCAATTAGTATATAGCTTATATAAGGAGAAAAACAGTTTTGGGGCCACGGCCCCTATGAGTGTGAATTTCAAAATTCTTTTTCGCCATTTTTTGTTGTAAGAAAGTCTCCAACAACTTCTTAAAGTTTCATGCTTCTACCTATACGGGAAGTTGGAGAATTAGTGATGTAGGCCAAAAAAGTTTTTGGGTCCCCGGCCCCACAAAAGTGAGATTTTCAAAATTCTTTTTCGCCAATTTTCGTAGTCAGAGGGTACCCAACAACTTCCCAAAGTGTCATGATTCTACCTACACGGGAAGTTGGAGAATTAGTGATGAATCAGTGAGTGAGTGAGTGAGTGAGTGAGTGAGTCAGTCAGTGAGGGCTTTCCCTTTTATTAGTATAGATATCTTCATGTTGTCAAAGGGGTATATTCTGGCCTGGAGGGATATATTCTGGCCTAGGCCAGTTTAACCCCCGGGGTATATTCTAGCCTTGGTTAGACTATACCCGGGTATATTCTGGCCTAGGCCAGATTATACCCGTGTATATTCTGGTCAGAGGTTTAATCTGCCCTGTTACACCAGTACCTGGTAAAATAGAAAAATTCCTGCCGGTCGTCAAATACGAAAAAGTTTGAGAAGCACTGGCTTACAATTTATTTAAGGGCGTTTTACATAGCTTCACGCCTATTAGGATATTACAATGCAGACCTACACTAAATAAAAACTTATTACACAAAAAAAGAGTGATTTGAAACATAATTATTTTCAAATAGAAAAAATGTGGGGTTTTTGGTGGGTTTTTTGGGGACAAAAGCTTTGTGACGTATTATTGGAGGGGTTTCTAACTTTTTGTGACGACGCAAGACGAGGGGGGTGGGGTTACAAATAGGCCAAAATTGCGCAACGTCATTTATGGACAGCCCCTTGACTCAGTCGGTTTTGAAAGCCGTTTTCAGCCTGAGCGGTTTATGTTACTAAGCTTAGTATTTTGCAAATTAAATGTGTTGTGCGTACGTACACATTCAGTCGAAACCCCCTTCCCTCGTACGCATCCATACGCAAAATGCCGTTAATTTAAGCCCCCTACCCCATTCTTGTGTACGTAATATGTGGAAGGCCCCTTGCCGGGCAGGTTACGATCAGGAAAAATCGGATGTTGTGCAAATATACACGCGAATTTATTAGTATTATTTTACACGTGGACCAACAAACCTTAGAGGGAACATTACTTTTTAGCTAACTGCAAGTCTTTGTAAAAATGTAAAGGACAGCGGGATCCAGAGGCGTCACTAAGGTTGATGTCACCCAGTTCGGTAGGGACATCCCCCAACGACCTACCCCACAGACCTCCTTCCAGACTTCCAGTGCCAAATTTACGGAACCTACATAATTTTACATTTTGCTGTCACCCCTTGTGATGGTGTCAGCCGGTGCGGCACGCACCCCCTGGTGACGCCTCTGGTCGGGATAATACATTGTTTTTGGTTTTAGTTGTTTATTTTAAAAAGATATAAATTCTAAAATGTAAATCTTTGGTATTTTAAAAGAGTATATTGCTCTACATTTTTTTAAAAAAAATATTTTGAAAATAAAACTTACTCGAGGAATTATTCTCCGAATTCGCCCAACATCCCAAAATAAGTCCGAGCACAAGTAAATATTTTTGCATCATCAAGGCAAACTGAAACCATAGAAAAACATTTATATTAAAAGTTATACGCTTTAGTTAAAAATAGCTAGATATGTCACATAATAATATGTGTTACAATGACTTAGATTTCTTTTTAAGAATAAAGTTTATTTTGAAATAGTTCCTTGCTTGGCTTTGACAGAGCAAATTCACTGATGACATTGTCAAATGATAAACTGTGTAGTTTGTCACTTGCAATGCACAGGAAACTGAGTGAACATAATTTATCTTGAGACATTGTTGTTAAAAATTCATATTTTCTTATCTTCTTCAGCTCAGAAAAGATTTTTCCCCACAGCAACTTCCAAACATCGTACTCTGAAACAATCTCAAAATTCCCACTACATCAAGGGATGCTGATAGGACATGGTTGTTAAATATTACCTTATACATATACCTATATGTCTAACTATCATGTTCCTCTGTAACATGGCATTTAATGTGTCAATCATATTGATGAAAATGCTTTCAAGAACGACAACAGCCAAGCCCATCTAAAGGTAGACGATGACAATAATGATATATTTCTTGAAAGATCTGTCATTTTGATTGTTTATAAATCATTAAAGACATTTTTCAGTAACTGTCATTTATTATTTATCTGCACTGATAGTACTATTTAGCAGTGTATTATTGAGTTGCGTTTGCTTTTAAGATACGTTACCGAAGCTGTCTTATAATCTGCAGAGTTTTCATACACAACTTTGAACTAAATAGGTATTGCGGCAATCACAAAATATTTCAGTGGATATCGACTGCTCACTCAAACAATTTTTGGAGTCTCCCAAGAAAGCGGGGGACCTAAGCTTGAGCTTGTTAGCTTATAGGTAATTCCAGCACTTGGTGCAACCCATCCCCGTGTAGCACCAAATACATGCACTTGTCTATCCAAAGTGGGTAGCCATAACACACTCTTAGAAACGATGCTTAAAAAAGGTAATAGCTAAAATTGTTATTAAAATGTCACATGCATTAAGGCGTGTAACGTTGAAAAGATGGTTACTGTAATTTTGTTCATATAGTGTTAATAATACTGCATACAATACGGAAAAATGACAGCACACAAGAATTACTTTGTTAATGTTAAATTCAATTTTTTAAATTTAAAATACCTAAAAACATGCACGAAGGGTTAACTGTCGAAGAAGTTTAACTTACCTTGATGAAATGGAAGCCTATATAACACCTGCACTATTTACACGTATTTTCTGTACATGTTTATGTGTATAATTTAAAAGGCCATATCACATCCTAACGTATAACTTAAAAGTGGTTTTCGATATTCTCAAACCATATCACGTTGACTTCGTCAACAAATTTCTCATGAAAAACAATATTTTAAATTTTCTTAAACTCGTTAGAGCCGTCTGTTTGATTCGTGTCGAAATTTTTTGAGTAAAGCTATGATTTGATTTCAAGATTAGGAATACAATGCATGTATCATTCTATACGTCGGGATATATCCTTAAACTAACAATTTGTGCTTCTTCGAAAATAGTATATGTACAGTTTCATCCGAGTCTACGTAAGCCTCCCATAAAATTTAACTTACTCAGTACACGCTCTCAGAGGACCAGTTCACGCTGCGTTAAAAAATTGTTTTAATTTCCAAACCCCAATCCCAATTTACCAGGCGCTCGTGGCCCTTAAAGTTATAAATATGAATTTTCAACTTTCACCTGAGGCAAAGTGTTGAAGTGTCGGAGAAGGTGGTAGGGGAGGAGAACAGATGACAGAAAACGTTACGGCATTACGTACGAAACACTTAACTTTACGAAAATAATACGTTTTTAAACAAACTTTACATGAATTAATTCTAAATAAACACCACTCACATATAGTACAAGTCTACAATAAACATACTTAGCATAATTCGTAAACTTATGTAAATTTTAATTTGCTTTAAAAAAAAATAAAAAAATTACACTTTCTGATTTTTTCTTCACATTTCATTCTCTTCACCTAACTTCCATTAAATCTTCGCATAATTATGGACTCTTCACAAAATACTGATCTAAAGAATTTTGTCTTTGCCTGCTTTTTACAATTTTTCTTAAATGAGTCAGGCAAATGTCATTGAACTGCGCAACAACACGACCTGTTTGAACTTTTGAATCTTTTCAGTCATGTGAACATTGTGTAGCGCTGTCATAACCCGTCATTTTCTTACGCACCTGAATAAAAGTGCTAGCAGTATGTAACATGAACGTGTCATCGAATGAAGAATCGTTGACACCATGTTCAAATAATGTAAAAAAAAAAAAAAAGGCTTATAATCATGGGAACTTAATAATGGCGTACATTAGATTCTAGGGAAGGAAACAATACCCGGAAGTTTCTTGCTTCCTAAAAATGGTTTCAGGATCCAGGATTTCTTATGTAATTTTGTATGGAACTTTATATGGATTCTTGTTAGGGAGATGTGGAAAGCGAATGTATGAACTTGTTGAGAGTCATAGTAACAATGGAAATAAAGGAAAGTCTTATAATTCGTTGACAAAGTGTTAATTTTTAGCGCATTTTCGAGATGTCGAAATCGCTATTGCACCCGTTTTGTCCGTCCGTCCGTCCGTCTGTCATCACCCTTGATCACAGCATCCATAAGTCCTAGACCCATGATGTATATATGTTTTTTGTATGCCCTGACCTGCCATTTGTGCATCAACGCTCAGTTACTCGATCCGTTTAAAAACCCCGTTAAAACTACCAAAAAATATTTCGAATCGAGAGGTAACACTGCGCTGGGAACGGCCGCCATTGCCGGAAGTCGAATGCATAATTCTTCAAGCATTGAAGAGTGGTGTGAAAGGGTGCAAAAGAATTAGTTGTTTTTTTTTAATTGACGTCATTGGAATATGTGTAAAAGTTTAGAGAGTTTTACGTCATCATTTGTGGTGACTTGTAGTTGGATTAAAGAGAAAATAATTTTTTTTTTAAATGTAAAGGAATGACTTTTAAATTAAAAAATGTCAGGTATATTCATTACACAAGAAAATTCATAAAAATATGTCTAAAATCTAAACACAATTACTGATAACTACATAATTCTGATATCTAACATAAGTACTGATACATAATACGAAAATGCGCTAACACGTCCTGAATTCCAATAGGTACCAGGCTTAACATGATTTTTTGTATATCACATCAATTTTATTCACTTTAACAATTAAATTATATTTATTTTTAAATTTAGATTCTACATATTTTTGTTACCAGAGTAAAAAGTTCTCTATTATTTTTCACTAGATTGTGCCAGGCGCCGTGGCGCCTGCGGCGCCCCGTTTTTTTGGGCGCCTACGGCGCCAACCTTTTTTTTAAAGACCAACTAACTTGTCCTTTTTTGATAAATACGAATTATTAAACTTTCTGAAATGTACGCAAAGTATTTATTTAATAATAATAATAGGGGTTGTATTTTGCGTACCGATGCACACCAAACAATGACGTCATCATATTAAATATTTTTACAGCGCTCATCAACACACGATTTTTCAACTAAACTAACTGCTGTAGACTGTCGTACATCGCTCCTCAGCGTTTCAACTAAACTAACTGCTGTAGACTGTCGTACATCGCTTGCGTTATTACAAACATACAGAACCACACCACTGGGTGTTTATATTATTTAATGATCTATGCTTCCGGATCTGTCCAGGCAGGTAACTTCACTGCGTGACTAATAAAACACAGCTTTATATCCTCATATATGTAAATGGGACACGGTTTCGAATCTCCGTCAGACAAAGGCGGATGGTAAACTGCGTGGTCCCTTATAACCGTGGCCTATGATTGTTGCGTCACTTGCTTATAAGACACAATAATAATCTATATAGAAGATGTTCAAGAAGCGCCTGAATAGATAAGACAAGACAAGTTCATTTGGAAAAAAAACTTGAGAATTTTATTCAACTAACTACTTTAATCGGGGTCAAATCCTTAACTCCCCTCCTTCACCTACTCGATCTCGGAAACTCTGTTTTGTTTGAGTAGTCAGTATTGAAGTTTGAAGACAACTAAGTAAGGAATTACGCTATCCTTTTCTACCCCTTTCAAACCTTTGCTCAGCGTCGTGATTGGTCCAAAATGGGACCATCAATATATTACGTACGAACAAAAAGTCGTATTTTTGTACTACCTTAAGCGTACGTAAAAAGTAGCTTCTTCCTCACCCCACCCCCTTATCTGTTCGAAAAATTAATTTTATGCCATAGTCACAAGATATCGTTTTTACTCTTTTGGGCCGTCACGCGGTTTTTGGGGAGGGGTCACGCATTTGTGACGATGTGTGACGAGGGGTGGGGTCTTTAAGAAATGTGACGTCACATCAAAATGCGTCACTTTAAATAAAAGTTCCAATAAAATATTTGAAAAATCAGTCAAAATCGATTGACGTCATTTTTGGACATACATTGCGTACTAAATTAAAGGTTGGCACTAAGCTCAACACTATTAGGTACAAACAAGGGAAAATTCAACGACGTATGATCTCATTTATATAGAAGGAGAGTCTTTAAAGTACAAAATAAATACAGTTATAAAATCGAGATAGATTGTGGTGTTCATTTTCTTCAAATACAAGTGCTCATTTTTTTTTTAAAGATCATCATTCAGGTACATTGGAAAGTGGTGTTTAACCCTTTTAATCTATAGAATAATCTTATGTGTGGAGGGGACGTTTGTAATTGATAATATGAGTTAAAGACATTTAATTTGATATTTTTTGTAGTAGTTTTTATCTATATCCTTAAATGACTTGTTTTATTTTTGTCTACATTAATTAATTGGGCTTATCTAAAATAACACATTACCGCCACGTTTCTCTGACATTAAAAGAAGGCGAATCAGTGACATCACAACCTATAAAACTACTTTTAAAAAATATACTCCAAAATGTATTTAAATTAGGACTGTTATCGATTAAATTAAATTTAATCGTAAACTTTTGAAAAATTACCGATTAATTAATCGATAATTTTGTTAAGCTAAAAATAAAGATGTATGACGTCATTAAACTGAAAATTTCAAGGGAAGTTATAAAAACGGGCAATTAGTATTAACATTAAGTTATTTTTAAAACAGTTAGCACTGAAAACAAGTTAATGTATTAAAGTTGAGGCACTTGAATGAACATTTTTAATTAATTTTATAAATATAAAAGTAATACAGCTGTATAGAAATTGTTTGATGATTAGTAAAAACATAAAGATCATCTTTTTATTACAAGTGGTTCGAAAACTATGATTTTTTTCTAAGACCTCGTAATCTCTTTTTTCACTATTTCGTTTTCCTTCATATTTTGTGCCCTTTTATTGCATTTTTTAAAATGCCCATAACCTAAGTATTTAATTTAATTAAATTTAAAACACGTACTATTGTTAGGGGATATATTTAAAAATAAGTAGAATCTAGTTCAATATAATGTCAATGAATTTAAATTTTGTTTTTGTTAAATAGTTAAAAACAATGTTTTTTCAAATATCATTGTCCTTATAAAACAGGTTATTTTAAAGTATACTCCTTCTGAATCTCCTCAACGGAGAAGTTTGTACGTAAAAAAATAATGATAAAATAAAAACTATTTGTAATTATTTATTTAAAAAAACAAAACATTTTTCTATTGTTAATCACTATTTTATCGATTAAAATAATTTTAATCGATAAAATAATTTACCGATTAATCGAGAAATTAATTGGTAATTTCCGCAGCCCTAATTTAAATGTTTAACTTTTTGGGGGGGAGAGGGGCAGTGGCGGATTTAGGTTTCTCTGCGTGGGGATCGAGGAGAATTTCAGGGGGGGGGGCGCCGCCAAATTTTACTACTAATCGAGCATTACGTGAATACTTATTATTAGCCTACTAATTTTGTACATTTTCCAAATCATTGAACAAGTCAACCAGAAGCAACAATATAAACACATATGTTTTCAAAATAGTGACTTAAATTTATTTCAATAGTATTATTAGTATATATATTGAACTAAGAAAGAAATTCTGTTTATGCGAATTGATACAGAGCCCTGAGTCCTAATTTAATAAATATATACGTGATTTCAGTGAAGCAAAACGATTTATCGTTGATTCTAAGTAAACGTTCTCACCTAGATCCTGTTCATTCGAAATTATTGCCAACCCAGACACACGTTCGTTTGTCCCTTTTGAACGCAAATAATGTTTGATGATCATCAGTCACTGCTAACAGGAGGATTCAAGTAAATTTTATAGAGTTTTGACACAAGGTATTCTTCATGCCATTTGTTTTTCAGTCAAGAATGGCAGAACCTCTTTAATTTTAGTTCACTAGATATTGATGGACGTTTTGATGCATAAAAATCTTTGATGGTATAACATTCAAAGATTGCTTCTTCAAGGTAATGTCTCGTTTGCAAATTTTGCCTACACTTCGAAAAGAATCTTAATTTTCCCGACATTTTGGGGGGATCAATACAATAGAAATAAATAATTGTGCCCCGAAAGTGATTAAATCGATCACCTATGTGTGTTACAAGTGTATTCAAGATAGTGAAGTATACATACGTTTCAGATTTAAAGCTTGTAGTTGGATCATCAACCCTTTCATCTCTGCCGAGTTCACCTGCCATACTTTGCTTTTTGGTAATTCGCTTTTCTTTAAATTTTGTTTTTACCATCTAGTTTGTAACAATTTCCGTTAATAAATAATTTGAAATCTACTTTCACAATTTCAAAAGCTTTATCGCTTCTCATTTCAACAAACTTAGGGACCGTCCATAAATTACGTGACGCTTCAAGTGGGGGTGGGGGGAGATGGGTGTAAGAAAGTGTGATAGTTAGTGACAAAAGGGAGGTGGGTCCGCCACGTGTGATTTCACTCATTTATTTTTTGTATATTATTTTATTATTATTATTTATTTATTTATTTTGTAGTAGAATTTAAATAGCTTCAAAGATAATTTTCACAATTTGTTTTAAACACTACAATTAGTTTATGTCATAATAGCATGAAATGCGTATCTCTTGAATGTGTATTTCATAAATCTGATCAGGATGCAACAGGACTGATATCGAAGGATCAGGAATGGTTTGACAATCATGTTCGCACCAACCAAATTTTCACTCAAATTGTGAAATATCAGGACATAAAATGTTGCGATAAAGTACAATGCTCATATTTCAAAGTTTTACTGTCGAGATTCTTTCCTCCACTTATCACAATAACCAAACAAGTGATGGACTTAGAGCTTTAGAAAGAGCAAATGCAGGTTCTCATAAGTTTCCTTCCTTTTTTGTGATACAATTTCTCAAATTTGATGACATCATGCCGAGATCGACACGTTTTTAAAGTACAACATGTGATCTATATTCTTCATATTTTCTGACCAGCTTACTTGATCAAATTTGCAAAGTATGTCACTTATATTTTGCCTCACAAACAATGTTGAAGAAACATGCAGGACAACACAGAGCTCAGGCTCAGTAGAGTATGCACCCCCAAACTTTTCAAGAATCAACTCAGTTAAAACGCATCAGTCCTTTAAGAATCGCTGTTAAAAGGTAGAGAACTCATGGCAGTTATTGCCAGACGAGAAAATGCACATCAGAGGTTGTTGATTGGCCGAGTTGACCTGTATGCAATTATCCTTCAAATTCCATCTAGATCGAGTTACTATTTCAATGAATAACTAACGACCGTTGACAACCAACAACTTTTGTACAAATAATAGAAAAAACAAAAGAATAATTTGCAATTAAAACCGATGGTCCCATAGCTTCTGCTCTGACACTTCCTTTATATTCTGTTTATTCCGCTGAATTTATATCTTCTAGAGTGGCTAGAATAGCAGATAATGATCCAGCAACTGCATCAACTGCATGCTTACGGCTTGCCCATCTTGTATCAGAAGGTATTTTCAGGATATCCAAAGTTGATTCATATTGAGATTTATGATGTTTTTAAGAGAATGTAGAAGTTGTAAACTACACAGAAAGAATGCATACAACCTTTCAGCTATGTCGAAAAACAACTTTACATCACTGTTTACAGGCATTGCTTCCATAGTAACCAAATTCAAACTGTGGACACAACAGTGCACATTGATTGCATTGGGTGAAAATTTCTTTAAATGAGTTTGAAGGCCACAGATATAAGAGATGTGCCATCGTACGCCTTTCCTCCTCAGATTCTCACCTAATGCGGTAGCATTGCTATTAACCAAAGTATAAAAGTCGATAAATCTTTCCACAACATTTCCTGATATTAAAGCTGAACGTAAAGAAACTGACATCTGATCCATTTCAGATATATCAACGGTTTAATCAATAAAAAAAAGAATTATGCAGAATTAACTTCATTACCAATTATCGCCGATAATTCAGATGCTGGTGATTCAATTAAATCATGGCTTAAATAAAGTTCACTTTTCTTTCCAAACTTTAGATGACTGTCTAAAGTGTAAGGTAAAATCATATTTGGATAATAAAAATTAACATTTCCCGAACATCTCCAGTATTTCTACAACTGCTATCACAAAAACAATAATGTACTCTGTGTCCTCTAAAGGACAAACCTTGTTTTGCCAAGAACAACGTCACGTCTATCCTTCATTTCAATACTTCTCTTTTCTTTTCCTCTTGACGACGCTCCTGACTAATCAATCCAGATATTACAGTTTTGAAATACGATATTTAGCAAGCAAATACGGTCGTATTGAAGTTTAGTGTTGATTAGATTAGCAATCTTTTTTTCTGCTCTAGTGAATCCTTTTTAGTGTTCATCGCGGGCGTCTTAAGGCGGCGTCATTTTAGAACCGACAGGGGCGCGGGGGGGCAAGCCGCCCCCCTGCCCTATAGCTAAATCCGCCACTGGAGAGGGGGGTTTTTGAAGGGTAAATAAAAGTTGTTACATTACTAAATCCTGAATCCTAGCCGTTAAATTTGACCAAAATTAACCACTAATTATCAAGTTATTGTTTATTCCTCCTCATGTTTGAGCCCATTTTTCTATTACTCCTCAATTCATATTTCCACATCCATTTTTTACGAAATTTTTAAATAGCTCCATCATTTGTATGCACCTTGAACTTGAATTTGAACCACTGTACTGATTGTAACAGAAAGAAATACAATGATACAAAGTCTATAAATTAAACAATTTTTTTCGGAAATTATCTAAATATAAGATGTAATTTTTTGTATACATAATGCAGTGCTATATCATTAAAATATAATCTAAATAAAATAACAAAACATTTTTTAACCTCACATTGCTTTAACTAATCCCATTGTTACCAATATCTTGACCCCCCAAAAACGTAAAAATAAACAAAGCTACTGGCCCAGATGGATTGCCTGCCAGGTTTTTAAAAGAATTAAGCAATGAACTGTCCCCAATCATTGTAGTTCTTTTTCAAGCCTCTCTAAACCAGGGTAAAGTGCCTCAGGATTGGAAATTAGCTAATGTAACGCCACTCTTTAAGAAAGGTGATAAGTCCGACCCTGGTAATTACAGACCTGTATCACTTACTAGTATCACCTGTAAATTACTGGAACACATAATAAATACCAGAATAGTTAACCACCTTGACAAATATAATGTCCTATGCCCACACCAACATGGCTTTAGAAAGAACAGATTATGTGAGACACAATTGATAGGTCTAATAGATTAACTATCAAAAGGATTAGATAATAATGATAAAAAAGATACAATATTACTAGACTTCTCAAAAGCATTTGACAAAGTTCACCACCTTAGTTTACTTAAAAAATCTAAATACTTTGGAATCTCAGGTCCCTTACATCACTGGATCCAAGATTTCCTATTGGGTAAGTTAGATGAGGCTGTAAGAACTGGAAAGAGCTGGGAAGAATTGAAACGACTGGCAAAGGACCGTGCACAGTGGCGAGCTTTGACAGAGGCCCTGTTCCACAAGGTACTCAAAGGACAAATGATGATGATGATGAGGGAGCAAACTGTAATAGTTGATTGGTTTAAATCTACACCAATCAAGGTTAACTCAGGAGTTCCACAAGGAACTGTCCTAGGTCCCTTACTATTTTTAATTTATATAAATGACTAGCAGACCCGGTCGTGCGTTGCAACGATCTCAGTAAAAATGACTATTTAAGAATCCAATGAGTATTATGTTTTAAAAACAATTATGCCAGAAACCTACACGGAAGTGTGAAAAAAGTCAAAGTTTCATAGCAAATGGATAAATAAAATAGTAATTTAAAGGCTTAAAAAAAGAAAAAAAAAACGACATTAAAGGGTCAGGCTCTAAAATATGTGATAATTTGTATTCAAGCTATGTTTCTCAGTGATGTGTAAAATTGATTTGGTAATTAAATTATTAACGTGCATTACAAAAAAAATTTGGGGAAGCCTACCCGAAAGAAGAACATAAAGAGTTCAGTTCCCTGTAGTAATTATTTATAGACTCTTGAGTTTTTATAAGCAAAAAACGACAGTAAGGGCCCCAGGGCCCATATACGGCAAGATATAAAGCTCAAAACGATCTCAGTGAAAATGACTATTTAAGTATACAATGAGTGATGTTTTAAAAACTACTATGCCAAAAATCTACACGAAATTGTGAAGAAAAAAAGTCCAAGTTTCCTAGCAAATAGATAAATAAATTAATAATAAAAAGCTTTGAAAAGAAGAAGGAAAAAAAAAATTAAGGGGCCGGGCTCTAAAATAAGTGATAATTTTTTTTTATCGCCATTGTACTCAAGCTATGTTTCTCAATATCGTGTAAAATTGATTGGGGAATTAAATTGTTAACGCGCATTACAAAAACATTTGGGTACGCCTGCCCCGAGGGAATGGACATTATGAGTTCAGTTCCTTATAGAAATGATTTATAGACTCTTGAGTTTTTATGTAATAAGATTGGCAAGATCAGTTATTTTCTTAGTAAATTAAGCTATCACTAATTTTTGTAAAGATAATATAAAGGAAAAAACGACATTCTGCGCAAGATGTCAATTTCAAAAATCTGTTCGTTTTAATTCAATTTCATCATTGATATATTCCTCAAGATTGTTAAAAATTGAATGGGGAAAATATCTTCAGCATATACCAAAAAGAGACATTCGTGGCCCGCGACCAAAAAGTAAATTACATTAGAAGTTTAGTGCCTTATAGCATTTTAATATCGGCTACCAAAATTTTGTTAACAACTTTTGGTTAAGATCAATTCTTTTACCCATAACCTAACGTATAAACTTAATTAAAGAAAAAAAATGACACGATGGGGCCCATTCAGTGCCAGATGTAAAGTTGAAAACAACTGTGCATTTCAATTTGCATGATAATATATATATTTGTCATTATTTGTCAAGATCTTTATTTAAAAATTGAATGGACAAAATGTCTTAAACATTAACCACCCCCCCACCAAAAAAAAAGACAATTGGCACCCCCAGCCCCGAAGAATTAATCATTAAAAATTCAGGACCTTAAAATATTTTAATAAAGGCTATTAAGTTTTTTTAATACAAAAATTGGTTAAGATCCATCAATTTACTAAGTAGCTAGCACTAAATCTATTTTTATATAACGCATATAAGCAAAAGTTGACATTATGGACCACCGGCGCCCCATGTGTGTTTAATTGACGAAGAAAGTTACCTGTTAACTTCCTGGGAGTGTACGCAAAAGTCTCCAAAACTTTCATTACCATCGAATACATGGTTTAGTCAGCAATAAAGGACATGCACACGCACACACACATTCACATATACATATTTATAGATATAGGGCGAAAGCACATTAAGCGGCCCTCAGCCACATTCGGTGCAAGATGTCAAGTCCAAAATCTGTTTATTTTATTTCAGTTTCACATCATGGATATATTTCCCGAGATCGTTCAAAAATGAATGGAAAAATATCTTAATCATTTACAAAAAAGACATATGGGGCCCCTGGCTCCCAAAAAATGACATTAGAAGTTCATTGCATTTAAGTAATTTTACATGGGCTACCACATTTTTGTATACAAATTTTGGTTAAGATCCACTCATTTACTCAGTAGGTAATGATTTCACTAATTAAACGCAAAAAAAAAACGCTATTAAGGGCCCCTGGGCCCATTCAAGGTAAGATGTCAATTTCAGAAATCTTCTGTTCATTTGAATATGGATACAAAGGGATAAGTTTATCATTATTTGTCTATACCTTTAATAATTAAATTGGGGAATAAAATGTCAAACGTTTACAAAAACAGGTATTTTGGGCCCCCCATTTCCCGAAGGAGCTACCATAAGAAGTTAAGGGCTATATGGTATTTTAATATTGGCTATCAAGAATATAGTTGCAAAATTTAATTAAGATCCATTAATTTATCATCCAGAAAGCGCTTAAACTAATTTTTATATAGCTCATATAAGCAAAAAATGACGTTGTGGGCCCCCGGCGCCCCTTTAGTGTTAAATGGAGAAACAAATTAGCCAGTTACCATTCTGGAAAGGGTACTCAACGGTCTGAAAAATTTTCATAACGATTAAATACATGGTTTAGTCAGCTATAAAGGACATACACTCTCACACACATTTATATAATAATAGATATAGAAGGGAAAATATAGTCAGGGGCCCCCGGCCACATTCAGTGCAAGATGTCATTTAAAAAATCTGTTCATTTTAATTCAGTTTCATCATGAATATATTTATCGAGATCGTTAAAAAATGAATGGGAAAAATATCTTTAAAATTTTCGAAAAAGACATGTGGGACCCCCCGGCCCCGATGAAATGGACATTAGAAGTTCATTGGCCCTAATTATGTTAATATGAGCTACAGAGTTTTGTATACAAAGTTTGGTTAAGATCCATTCATTTACTCAGTAACAAACCGTAAACTAATTTTACATAGCTCATAAAAGCAAAAAAACGACATTATGGGCCCCAGGGGCCCATTCACGGCAAGATATCATGTTTAAAAACTCTTTTCATTTCAATATGGATAATAATAGGTACATGTATCATTATTTGTCAAGAACTTTAATAATTAAATTGAGGGATGCAATCTTAAACGTTTACAAAAACCGGTATTTTGGGCCCCCAACCCTGAAGGAGTTGCCATTAGGAGTTTATTGCCATATAATATTTTAATATTTACTATCAAGTATTTATAAACCAAGTTTGGTTAAGATCCATCAATTTAGCAAGTAGCTATCGCTTAAACTAATTTTTATATAGCTCATATAAGCAAAAAACGACATTAAGGGCCCCAAGGCCCATTCAGGGCAAGATATAAAGCGCAAAACAACTTTTTATTTTAAGATGGATAATAATGGATACATTTATCATTATTTTTCAAGACCTTTAATAATTTAATAGTGGGGAAAAAAAGTTAAACATTTACGAAAACGGGTATTTTGGGCCCCCAACCCCAAAAGAGCGGCCCTTAGGAGATGACTTACCTATAGTATTTTAATATTGGCTATAAAGAATATAATTACAAAATTTGGTTAAGATCCATCAATTTATCAAGTAGATAGCGCTTAAACTAATTTTTATATAGCTCATATAAGCAAAAAATCACATTTTGGGCCCCCCGGCGCACCTTTAGTATTAGATTGAGAAAAATAAGTAGCCAGTTACCATTCCGGAAGGGTACTCAACAATCTCAAAAATTTTCATGACGATGGGATGAATGGTTTAGTCAGTTACAACGGACAAGCACACACACACACACACACACACACACACACACACACATACAGACATACTTTGATTTATATATATATAGATTTACCCAACAATATCTCAACATGAACAAAAATTAGGTTATTTGCTGATGATTGTATAATCTATAGAACAATCAAGTCAGAACAAGATAGCAAAATTTTGCAAAAAAAAACTTAGATGAATTAATAAAATGGGAAACTAACTGGAGTATGTCCTTCCACCCAGAAAAATTTCAACTGCTAAGAGTAACAAAGATAAAGAAACAAATAAATTCAAAATACCTCATTCATGGAAAAGAACTAACCCAAACTAAAGATACAAAATACTTAGTAGTCATAATAAATGAGAAACTATCTTGGAATCCCCATGTCAATGAAGTTATTAAAAGATCAAATAAAACCTTAGGCTTTATAAAAAGAAACTTTTACAAATGTAACAAAGATATAAAACTAAAATGCTACCTCACCCTTGTGAGACCTATACTAGAATATGCATCTTCTGTATGGGACCCATCAGTGGCGGATTTAGCTATAGGGCAGGAGGGGCGGGTCGCCCCCCCCCCCCCCGCGCACCTGTTCTAAAATGGCGCCCCCTTTAAGATGCCCTTAATGAACACTAAAAAGTTGTAACTAGAGCCGAAAAAAAGATTGTTAAACACGAAACTTTTAATCAATCACTAAACTGCAATACGACAATATTGGCTTGCTAAATATCGTATTTCAAAACTGCGATATCTGGTTGGGTCAGTCAGGAGCGTCGCTAAGTGGAAAGGAATAGAGAAGCATTGAAACGAATGTTAGGCATGGCATTTTTTTTAGCAAAACAGAGGACACAGAAACAATCTTGCTTTATTGATGGTAGTTGTAGAAATACTGGAAATGTTCGTTAAATGTTAAGTTTATTAGCCAACTATGATTCCATTTTAAACAGTCATCTAAAGTTTAAAAAGAAATATGAAATTTATTTAAGTAATGATGTGCAAATTCATTTAATTCAATCATTTGCACCTGAATTATCAGCACCAATTGATAATAAAGTTAAGTCTTCACATTTCTTATTGATTCAACCATTAATATATCTAAAATTGATCAGATGTCACTTAACGTTCAGTTTTAAAATTAAGAAATGTTGAGGAAAGATTTATAGGCTTGTATACTTTGTTAAACAGAAATGCTGCAAACCTGCATTGGCTTAGACGATTCTAACGGAACTACACATTACAAAAGCGAAACATTGACATCACAATCTGTGGAGGAAAGGCACACGATGGCGCATCTGTGATGTCTGGAATTAAGAGTGGACTTAAAACTTTCACCCAATGTTGTCCCCATGTTTTGAATTTGGTCACTATCGAAGCAATTTCTGTACACAGTAATGTACAGTTGTTTCTTTGGCTCAGCTGAAAGGTTGTATGCATTCTTTACGTATAGTTTACCACGTCTACATACTCTTAAAAAAGATCATAAATGTCAATATGAATTAACAGTAAAAACTCAGAAATGACTTTCTGATACAAGACGGTCAAGCCATAAGCATGCAGTCGATGCAGTTGTTGAATCATTCTCTGCTATTCTATCCACTCTAGAAGATATAAATTCAGGTAAATCAACATAACATAGAGGAAGTGTCGGAAGTCAGAGCAGAAGCTGTGAGACTATCTGTTTTAATAACAAATATTCTTTTGTTTTTTCTGATGCTATTTGTACAAAAGTTGGTTGATATTTTCGTGTTATCAAACCTTTTGTAGCGCAAGCGTATTGACATTGCAATTGCAAAACGATTGATCGATGTTGAAAGAAATAAGTTTGTTGAAAAGAGAAGCGATCAAGATTTTTAAAATTCTGAAAGTAGATGTCTAATCATCTATTAACGAAAATTGTTCCAAACTAGATGTTAAAAACAAAATTTAAAGAAACTCAAATTTGCAGAAAATAAAAGTATGGCAGATGAACTTAGTAGAGATGAAAGGGCTGATGATCCAACTACTAGTTTTAAATCTGAAACATACTTCACTATCTTGGATACACTACTAAAATAAATAGATGATCGATTTAATTACTTTAGGGGCACAGCTATTTATTTCTATTGTATTGATCCATCAGAAATGTTGGAAGAAAATAAAGATTCTCTTTGAAGTTGATGCAAAATTTACACACATATTAACCATGAAGAAGCAATCGTTGAATAGTATACCTTCAAAGATTTGTATGCATCACAACGTCCATCACAACGTTCATCTTAACATCCATCACAACGTCCATCACTATCTACAACTAGTGAGCTACAACTTAAAGACTTTCTACCATTCTTGTTTAAAAAATGAATGGCATCAGGTCTCCCTAATTTGTCAATACTCTTTACACATTTACTTGAATCTTCTTGGTAGCAATGATTGAAAATCATCAAAATTATTTGCGCTCAAAAATGATAAGCGAACGCCTGTCTGGATTGGCAATAATTTCAAATGAACATGGACATGAGAACTTTGACTTTGAATCAACGATAAATCGTTTAGGTTCACGTAGAAAGGAATTTAAATAAGGCTCAGGGCTCTATACAAATTCGTATAAACTAAGTTTCTTTCTTAGATCAAAAAATATACTATTGACATAAATATACGTCACTATTTTGAAAACATATCTGTTTATATTGTTTCTTCTGTTTTTCTTGTTCGATGATTTGGAAAATTTACTAAATTAGTAGGCTCATAATTATTATTTCTAGGGATGCAGAAATTAATTATTAATTTCTCGAGTAATAATTAAAAATGTTTAAAGATCAAATTATTTTTAATGATTAATTGACACATCACTTACAAATAATTGGAAGTAAAAAAAAAAAGTATATATAAACAATTTTTAAAAATAGCGCCTGATAAATAATGAATTTCCTGGAGATCACATGTACATTATGGTTTTAAAATATTGACTGACGGGAATGTTCAAAATGTTGATAAAGTTTGCCTACTTATCAAACCAAATGAAAAGCGTATGAAACTAATGGCAGTAATGGCGTTTGACTTAGAGACAGAAATGACGACAGCTCTTCTGATGAATTACTGCGTTACAAAATGGAGATGAACGTTCTTGAATCCATTAATCCAGTACAATGGTGGAAAGTTAATGAACACCAATATCTGATAATGTCATTCCTTGCCAAGACCGTTTTGAGCATACCAGTTACATCAGTTCCATGTCAATGATTGTTCAGTTCTGTTGGTTATATTGTCAATTAGACCCGCTCATCACTTGAACCATTAACGTCAACACACTTTTGCGTAGTTGGTGAAAAGTTGATATATAAAGAAGACATTCCAGTGTTATTTAGATTTTTATCAGAACGTTAAATAAGTGTTACTTATGACATCATAAATTAAAATTTTTGGCTTTAATCAAAATTAACGATTAATTAATCGTTAATTTTTCAAAAGTTAACAATTAAATTTAAATTAATCGTTAACAGCCCTAGTATTTACCCAAAAATCTGTTTTTAGTAAAAATTTTGGCGCCCCCTGAAGTTCTCCTGGCCCCCACGCAGACAAAGCTAAATACGCCACTGGGACCCATCCAACAAAGAAAATATTGATAAGTTTGAAAAAATCCAAAAAAAGAGCTGCCATATTCATTACTGGAGAATATTCAAAACTGACAAGAGTAACACCATTAGTTAAATCATTAAACCTTGAAACACTAGAGGATAGAAGAACCAAGCGTAAATTAGTAATTATAAATAAGGAAATTAATTCTAATTTAAAAATACAACACAAAGATAACTTAATACAACCCTCAGATAGACATAAAGATAAAAACACCTTTCTTATTCCATATGCAAGAACAAACACATAAACGTTTTCTTTCTTTCCGTCCGGTTTTCGGGCATGGGATGGGTTGTCTGAAGAAACCAGGAAAGCCAACACTTTATCGTCATTTAAAACTCTAGTAAGAATACAGGACTAAACACAAACCATAGAAATACGTAGGATGCAATAATCTTCTGTACAGAAGGAGCGTCTGTAACATATAAGATAGTACCCAGGCCTTTAAAATTATATATTTGTTTTATATTAGAGACAATATGTTTGCTAATGACCAATACAAATTTACAACACAAACAAGCTTTCAAAATTTTAATGGAAACAAGCATAATTTTGCATAATCAATTTTTTTTTTAATTTTTACTTTGATTTGTTTCAAATTCTGGTTTTGGATGTAGTAGATAATAAAGAAACATATTTCAGGATACCATTTATTCTCCTAAAACTAGCTTTATGATTTTTAATGTGTCAGCATAAATAGTATTATAAAATGAATAGAATATGACAATACATGCATTTAATTGCTTAAACTTAATCCTGTTGTTTTGACATAAATAATATAATAGTCCAAGTCACTGGATCAATATTTAATATGATGACGTCATTGTTTGGTGTGCATCGGTGCGCAAAATACAACCCCTATTATTAAATACTTTGCGTGCATTTCAGAAAGTTTAATATTTCGTATTTATCAAAAAAGGACAAGTTATTTGGGCTTTTGAAAAAGGTTGGCGCCGTAGGCGCCCTAAAAAATCTAGTTATTAAATAAAGTAGAAAATATTGCTTTATTTACACAAACTTTTGTGCAACATAAATCTGTCTTATTAGGTAGGACACAATAATCTTCTGTATAGAAGGAGCGTCTGTAACATATAAGAAAGAAAAGGTATATTCGTATATACGACTATTAATAATTTCTTTTTTCAATTAAACAACCGAATGTCATGGTACGTATTCATTTTCAGTTTTCACTCACTGAAAGTATAATTGCGAATTTCGAATTTATTCCTGCCCGGAAATGTTTAAAAATGAACCATTGCAAGCCGATCTGAACTCTAAGTTTAAAGAGCTCTCTTAACCATATCCTTGGTTAAACTAATAAAACTGATGGCGATAGACTTAGTGCTCATACTCATAGTCGTAGGGCAATAAAATTAGTATTAAATTTTCGTCTATATATCCCAAGCGATTGAATTAAATTTGCTGATTAGTGACGTGAACATTAAAAATGAAAAAGAATGCATTTATTTAACATAAATTAGTCATTTAGTTCATTTGTAAAACAGTAAAGTTCAACTTTAACTTACAGTTACAGTAACTTACAATAATAAAAATATTTCATACTTTCCATACTATACTAATACTATACAGTTACAGTACAGTATACAGTACTTACACTCACACTGAAAGTTCAAGTTAAATTTAAGTATTTTTATTTATTAATTAAGACAATTCTGCTGTAGTCTGTAGTCATAGTAGTATAAATAAATGATGAATATCAGTATCAGTCATATGTCATATAAATAATCATGGTGAGTAGTAACATAAGCAGAAATTATCTTCAATATTTTAAGTAAGGATGTTGCTTAATGAATGTTACTAATTTGTTACTATTACTAGTGTTACTTACACTACACGACATGTTGTAGTCGTAGCTCTAGCCATGAAACTCCTGCTACGACATGACATATCGCAACAGCAGATGATTTGACGGGATGTTGCTAGCGTTACGACGCCGTTACAACATAATCAACTTCTGCTGCGACTAGTCTTAGTTACTATACTATACTATACTATAATATCTTAATTATCTTAATCTTAACAAATTCTTCTTTATATTTTATACTTATACGCCTATACGCCATTAATGCAATTAATTATTAATAGATCTGGACTCTGGGCTTATTTATGTGTGTATTAATTCTAAAATCTAAATTTATTCAAATAGATTATTTAAATAGATTTAATATTGGTTTACCGATTATATCAGCCGATTTTGCTATGGCTATACTATACTTGTGTAAATGATGCAGATGCCAAGTATTAAAATTTAGTATATTATACTATAATTATAATCCGTAAATGAAAATGCTCTAGACTCTAAATAGCAAATACTCAAGCACACTCGCAGGAATCTAAAACAATTTGTTTCGTGTGGAATAATAAAATGTACCATATGCAGACCTGTATTTGGAAACCATTCCATTCATTTTCATCCTTCAACCTCATTTTCACTCTATTACTATTACTCTTGTTTTGTTCTCGTTGTTTCATTCATAAAAATTGGCTGTGTGCAAAATTTATTTAACTATTGGTTAAAATTAACAATCATAAGTCAAAGCCAAGGGTTGAAAAGGAGTTATTAATTTTTTTGTACATTTTTAAAAAGGACAGTTCGTTTTGTCATCAATCATATTCCTATGTCTTAATGTCTATGTAGATCATGTGGAACTTGTAAAAATATCAGTATTAGTATTATCAGTACCAACAAAAATGCTTATCGGTAGACCCCTAAGATTTTATCAACGTGTCTGCTATTCAGAATAAAAAGAACAAAAATTACAGTCACCAGCGCATTCATTGTGATTGGTTTTAACAAAAAAAAAAAAACCCAACCTTTTTTAAATTTGATTATGAGATCGATCTATTGTTAAGAATTAAAGTATTAATATTATCATAATTAAAATAAAAAAAACAGCATTATTTATGACCAGTCGTAACAGCACTAGCCAAGTTTGCTGAGTTGTCTGTCGTTACTTTGTCATAGCAGCAGACACTTCGTTTTAGTAATATTTACATTTTTTAATTCAAGAGTTAGAGTTCATTGACATAACAAATTACAAATGACTGACTTTTCTTTTCACTATTTTACTTTGAATCTTCGTCATTGGGTGCCACCCATAAATGACATCACGCACATGGGGAGGGGGGAAAGGGGTCACACATTTGTGACGAGGGGGAGTGGGGATTAAGAAATGTGATGTCTCATCAAAACGTGCAACTTTAATAAAATTTCCACTTAAATATTTGATTGCTTGCAATTTATTTAATGCCGTTTTCAATGGCTTCACACGTGTTATGTTGTTAGAGTGTAAAGCTTTTGACTTCATATTGTAGGGAGGTCTTGTTTTTGTGATGAGGGTGGTTAAAAATTGGCCAAAATCGTGTGGCGTCATTTATGGACTTTTTACAATAGTAAGTCAATAGTTAAGTCGATATTAAAGTCATAATTGAAGTCTCTTTAACTTTATTTAGTCTTTCTTATTCTAAACTTGAGCAATGGTTAAGAAAATAACAGTAACAGAGATGAAAGACAGGCACAAGTAAAATGAAAAAAATAATTCCACAATTTTCTCCAAATCTGTTATAGTCCGACTTATACCAAGTTATACCTCACAGTCTTAAGCCTATTCTTACAACATAGACTTGGATTTAGATTTAGTAAACTTATTAGTTTTACTGACTTAAGCCTATTCATATATATTATTTTATTATTTATTAAGTTTAGTTAAACTTAGTTTTGTGCATTACCATTGACCATTGCTAGTCTTACTTTTGAGGAGTGGAGAATCAGACTTTTCAGAATACATTAGATTAGCTGTTATTAATATAAGAAGAAAAAAACTGTGTTGTGTGCTGATTGAGTGATTGTTAGTGAAATTTCTTGTTTATGAAACCTAAATGATGTATAAAAAATAATTCCAATAAAATCCTAGAACTAGAAATAGCCTATTAAGTTAAAAAAACAACCCAAAAAACTGTTTAAATTTAAATAGGGATACAAGAATTTCTTTAACGTGACAAGGACAGAACATTGTTCATTGTAAAAGCTTGATGGAAGCCATTGTTTAAGTGGTGAGATCACACAGAAATGAGAGATTCAATCTGTTTAGCTGGTACAAAGGCTAAGACCATTTAGCTAATATCAAGGCTTGTATTATTGGACCTTGCCTCTTCCATGCAATTTATGTTTGGATCATTTAGCCCAGTCTTCTGAGGGGTTAAACTTATACTTTTTAAAACTTAGATTAAGTTACTTAAACATAAAAAGTCTAAAAATTCTTTGTTAACTAACTTACTTACATAGTGACACTTTAAAAGGGGCTGTTATTTACTTTGTCAACAATAAAAATCTAGATAATTTTTTTGTAATCCTGCCTTTTCCTTTTAAAAAACAGTCACACTTTCAATGCTCTTCATTTCCATTAAAAACAAATTAATTAGCAATGATGGATAAGAAACGCCTGTAAAAGGTTTTTTGAACTCACTTTCTCTAATTTGTTGATTAAATGGATGAAAAGCCTCTTATCTGTGTTTGCATTGTGAATTATATAAATTTTATATTCATCTTAATCATATTTGATTCTTTTGTTTAGTGATTAGTGAGTGCAAGGCAGACATGCATTTAGGTAAAATATCAAAATTTAAAAAATGTATCAACCTGGAGTTGTAAGGCTTTTTTTTTTTTAAAGTCACTAATCACTCCAATCAAGCCTAGTAATACTATTAAACAAAAATGTTTTATAGTAAACACACACACTTAGATCAGCTCAAGTTGTTAACAGTTAAGTATTTCATAGACTACAAAGAGTGTATTCTCCATTTTATGTTTTTTCCCATTATTTTTTTTCATTTTCACTTTTAATATATCTCAAATTAAGTATTTTTTTAGCCACAGGTAATGCAAGAACATTTGATTATTTATTACTCAATTATACATTTTATCCACCAACTGAGTTCATTTTATCAGTGTTTATTCGACAAGAATGATATATGATTTTTGTTCTTATAAATTCATAAAAACAATATTACCTTGTTTTCCGCTGCTCGTTTCTTTTAATTTGCCTGACCCTAACTTCATACTTTGGCTGTCTTTAGGACTTATTAAATAAAGCAACTTGGGGTCCTATAATTGCTAATTCAAGGTTGTCTCGGACCATTATTGAGATTATTTCAGTCGAAGGACAAGTGAGGAAAAACTCTACATCTCCCTTAAAAAATGAAAGTTCTTGTCAATTATCTACCTATCAAGTCATAAATATAGTCAACAATACATATCTAATCATCTAGTCTGTATAGAACTCTGTAATACTTGTGACATTATTTTGTTGTTCCTTTATAATTATAAAATCCATTACCAGGTACCAGATGTGGATCATGTTTCAGTTTCTACATTAAGAATAAGCGCCATTAGCATTGGATAATATTGCCTTACTTCATCAATGTTCTTTTTCCTGTGAACTAGGTGATAAAATAATATTTCATATTAGCCAGTTCATTTTGAAATAGATTTAATACTTGTGTCAAAATTTGATGACCACTGTGTCTTATGTTTTGGAAGTGCTTCTTTTGTGAGTTTTGTCAACATATGTGTGTACTATGCTTTCTGTATATAAAATATGTGTACTGTGACACAAGATCTCATGTATATTGTTACACATGTCTACTAAGTCTGATGAGTTTTATTACTTGACAACATATCCGCTCATGAAAATAATCAATGACAACATCTCTTTACTCTTCTAAGCATCCTAATCTTCAATAATTGTTTTTGAAGATGTATATGAAGTTAAGTAACATTTCTAAATCTTTTTATAAAAAATTTCAGGTTTAAAAGCTGTGCACTAATGAATAATTAGATAAATATCATGGGAGCCAAGCCTTGGGGTTAAAATTTTTCCTAGCTGAACTCAGTGCTATACTACTGCTCCAGCAAATCTGTGATAAAAAATGGTCAGCACTTCAGGCACTGAAGTCCAGGGCAACAAGGCAGCTGTAGCAGTGAAAACATTTATATCAGGAGGTAAGTGGTTTTCAAAAGCTGATCTTTATTGCTAGAGTGCTATCACAACTTGAATATGATAAATACTTAATATTCTTCAGAATAGTTTTGAACTCCCTAATGCCCTCCTTGCCTCTAATCCTGAAGTGCGGTAAAGCGCGCCTACATAGGACTCTCTTAGTAATGAAATCATACTAAGTAAAAACTCTTCATAGCATGAGAGATTTAGTCCACTTCCTGAAAGGCCGATATTTAATTTCTGTAGTTTTTTTTTCTAATTTCACAGTGTCATGGTAGTTTTTACTGTTTAAAAAAAAATGATGTCGCTAAAAAAATTTAGTAAGAAAAATAGTACAAAACTACTTGTAAAAATATTACTAAACTCAAGATAGTCTTTTATAGACCTATAATAACCATTTGTAAGCTTATTCTAAAAGATGAAGTCAGTATGACAATAAATACATTTTCAGCAATTTTAAAAAAATCATAATCTAATTCATTGCAATATATACTTAAAATCCATATGGGACTGTGGGAAAAGTTTTTATAGGCCATTAAGAGTTAAAATATGTTATTAGCTCTAGAATTCTACAACTCTAACTTCATTTTACTCTTTCTATGCTTTTTAATTTATTTTGTTTTCTGTCTAGGGTTGGCAGGGATATGTGCAAAAACCGCAGTAGCTCCTTTAGATAGAGTGAAAATATTGCTTCAGGCACACAATCAGCATTACAAACATCTTGGTAAGTTACGTTCTAGTTTTCTGTTTGTCATGTACCAAAGTTAATTCTAAGAAATATTCTGTAAGCTCTATGTTGTAGTATTCTACAAAACCGTGTAATATAATCTCATTATCTCCTTTTAAAATTATTTTTTTACTTTGCTCAACCTTTAACAGGCATAAACTAAAACTGTGGATCTAGTTCTCTCTCTTTAATGCCACATTATATAAAAATTAAATGGCTATTGCATTTTCTCATCCACTTCTACCGCTCTGTTTTCCCCATCTGATTCTTAACCCTTGTACCGAGGCTACCTTCTCACTCCCTCTGTCCACCTGGCCATGTCTCATTAACCAGCTCCACTTGACTGATAACTTATGGACCCGGTCATTTATGACAGCATCCAACAACTATTGATAACCCACAGTTTCCTATAAATCACATCACATGTCTTGATTTATCTGGCTACTGTCTGGATCAGGGCTCAACACTCTTCCTTCTTGTGCTATGGCAGGTGATTCCACTCAATGCTGTATGAATTCTCCACCTCATCATTACCAATGACTCTACCATTTTACAAACATTAATCTATGAATAAATAACCAAAGATTTATGTATTGATTGAAGACTGATTTGCATACTAAATGTAAATGTCTAAGTGCAGTTACTCATGTTTTACTATCAAGAGGGAAATGTGAAAATGTATTCCTCCTTTTTTTATTAACACAATATAGATGTCACTATGTAGTCAATCATATTTTATTAACAAATTTAAGATGTCACTGCTTTTTTGAAATGTCACTCATGTCATGTTACTGTCACTCATGCTTTATTCTACAGGTGTATTCTCAACAGTTAGGCATGTTGTCAGTAAAGAAGGTTTCATTGGTCTTTACCAAGGTAATGGAGTTCAAATGTTGAGAATTTTCCCATATGCAGCTATTCAGTTTTTAAGCTATGAGCACTTCAAAAAGGTGAATATACTCAAACACTCATTACACATTGTTTTATTTAGTTAATAAACAGACATTTAGATAATTTGAATATTTTTTTAGTATCTCATATTTTTTTTAAATCAGTAGTATTATATATATTTAAAAGTATTTTAATAAATAGATAATTATTAAGCTGGTTTATTGCATTTTACCTACAATTTTTTAAATTTTCCTTTTTTATCATATTTTGAGGTTTATGTTTTACAGAGCTAAATGCCCAGCAAGCTCATTGCAATCTGATCTTGAAAAATTAGCTAAAATGAAAATAAAAGTCTTATAAAAATTTTTCTTGTTTATTTGTATCACATTCCTTCAGTGATTTGGGAAGAATTTTTCTAACAATACAGTTATTTCTATGTCTGGTCGTTTTTAGAAAGCAATCTTGCATTATTTGCAGACATAATCAATGTATTCAGTTTTACTTATTAGTTATTTTTCCTTTTATTTCCAGTTAGCTAAACATGTCCCTGTACTGGCACATTCACCAAATATATGCAAGTTGATTTGTGGTTCATTAGCAGGTTTGTCAACTTTTTTTCCAGATTACTTTGAGAATAAGAAACACAAAATATATTTTATTCTGTGGGTACTAAAGCTCATCAAGAACTTACAATAATTGTTTCATTTAATAATTTAAAAGAATAGCTTGATAATCAACAAAGCATACATATGAATAATTTATAGAGTAGCTTGAAAAACAAACATTTTATGACCAGAAACCTATAACTTTTATTGTTTTGATGTTTTTTTTATGTTGATTATATTATAACTAAATGGTTTAACAATCACGTAAGTAATAAAAATAATTATTTACTTCCTTTAACTTTTTAACATGTAAAAGGTTGTATTGATTATATTATAAATATTTCATTTATATATTATTATTTCAAAAGAATAAATGGTTTCAACAATTTTTAACCCAACTTTGTTTACACATTTTTAAATTCAAAAGCAATTTTCTTTCTGTTGAAAATGATCTTTAGTGTCACCATAGACTTTCCAATTTTTAAAATGAATTTTTGTAGGTACCTTCATTTCAAATGCGTCAAAGTGTTTCATAAATAATTGTATGTACTTAATTGCATCTCTCTAGGACTGACAGCAGTGTTGATTACTTACCCTTTGGATATGATAAGAGCAAGATTAGCTTTTCAAGTCAAAGGGGAAGCCATTTATGATGGTATTATCCACACGATTCAATCTATACGTCACCTGGAGGGGGGAACCAGGGGTTTATATCAGGGCATTGTTCCAACAATTCTAGGCATGGCACCTTATGCAGGTAGGCATTGACTTGGGTCATTTTTGCATTTAAAAACCTATGCATTTAATATTCTGCAGTTGTAAAGGTGTAGTCTGTGGTCTAAACTCAAACATCTTACCCATGAACTATCAAATGCAGACATATTGTTGTGCTGTCCTGTTTTATGCAACTATCCTATAGAAAACGAATCCAGAGGCCATTTTAGTAGTTATTCTGAGGGCAAATGAACAAGAAGTCATTTGATGTAAAAATATTCAATATGGCAATTTATGTGAACATGATCTTGGCATTTTGTAACTTTAAAAATATTCCCTCTAGCAATCAAAGATAGACTTTATAATACAACTATTATCATGACTCATTAATCACAATAAAACTCAAGATAGAGAGATGTTCAGATCTTCACAGCAGAACAATTGTAATCTTGTCAACAAAACTTTAGAAATTGTTTGAAACATTTAAAGACAACTATTGTTTTGACTGACTATGAAAATTAAACTGTCAAGAATACATTAAATTATTTCTGAATTAAAAAATGTATTCATTTTTTTGATGTTTTTTATAAAATTCGTATCTGAACCAGGTCTTTCATTTAGCAGCTTTGAAATGTTGAAAAACTTTGCACTAGACACATTCCCAGACCTACTCGGGAAGCCTTGTCCACAGAACACAGGTGGCGTAGTCTTGATATTGCCAGCTAAGCTCGTATGTGGTGGGCTTGCAGGTGCCATAGCACAAACAATTTCGTAAGTGCATTATACAGTGGACGTCAGAGCGCTAAGAATGTTTTAAGTAATTTATACAACAGGAGTTTTAAGTAATTTATGCAACAGGGATCATACCACTGGGAATTTTAGATGTAATTTATACAGTACAACTTCATTAGTCAGTAATATTTAGAGTGCATGTGTCATGTATCACTACATTTTGCAATGTCAAGTAACCCTCCCCAACACAAAAACTTAGTCCAGACATTCCAATTTTAAACCTTTTTACTAGGCTAAGAAATATTTCAGTTGTGTTGTGAAATTTTTGTTAAAGCTTTTCATAATATATATTTCTAAGGAGGTTAGAGTAATAGTGTTTCCAAAAAAAAAAAGAAAAGTGTTTTATTCCACGTTTTGGAAAGAACTTTTAGAAAAACACTCATTTATTATACCATCATCCTGTCGTGAAACATTTTCATTCTGCAATCAGTCCTACTTATCTATTGAAAGTTGTGCCTTTAATGATATCATCAATAAACACAGTGGCGTAGCTAGAGCTTTTCGGGGCGGTCTCCAATATGCCGCCCTTTTAAAGGCAGTCCATAAATGACGTCACGTTGGGGGGG
>MUZC01004776.1:360109-371559 GCA_002072015.1 Radix auricularia
GGGGGGGAGGGTCACACATTTGACGTTATTCCAAACGCGCAAATTTAAATAAAAGTTCCACTTAAATATAACATTACCGACACTTTATTCAATGACGTTTTAGGTGGTTTTAACGCGTGTTGCGATATTACAGTGCAGCCTTAAACTAAAAACGTATTAAAATGACGAAAAATTATTTTAAACATGCTCATTTTTAAACAGAACCTACAGCTTGTATTGGAAGGGGAGGAGAAGGTAGGGCAAGGAGGTTTGTAATTAAGCCTCCTTGGGGTAGGGGGTGAAAAATCAGCCGAAATCACCTGACGTCATTAATGGAAGGCCCCTTGAGTCAATCATATGATGATTTTATAAATTAATAAACATGAATAAATAATTGTAATTGAAACAAAGTACATTGTAAAAGGTGGTGAACACTTTTACCATTGCATGCCTTATTTATGTAAGTAGTAATAAAAGAGGCCGCATAAGCTGATATACCTATAAATACACATTAAAAAAATACAAGATAAAAATTTGTTTTGAAGCCCACAAGAAAATTATAGGGGTAGCAGGTCTCTCCCCCCCCTCTTCCCCCCAATGAGTCAAGAAATATTCCAAATTTACTCCAAAAACATTAACAATTAATATGCTTTTACTTTTTATTTATAAATATATGATTTTTTAATTTAAAAAAACAAGAAATTGTACTCATCAGTATGTTAACATATTTTTTNATTATTTATACATTTACTTCTTACCTAACTTTCTTAATAGAAAAATCGTGTATTATTTATTTAAAAAATATTTGTAATATTTTGTTCTGTGAACATTATTGCAAAATTTTGTAGCCTTAAATCACATATTATGGGGCGAATATATTTTTTTTCAACTTAAGTTTGAAGAAGCTTTTTTTATTACAACTAGATACACTGATAGCAATTGTAAAAAAATAAAACTTATCAAAATTATAATGTTGGGTAAAGAAATTTTCAATATTTACTGTTGAATATATTTTAATAGATCAAGGGGGCATTTCCCCCGTTTAAAAAAAAACCTATTCTGCCTCTTCTTATAGTGTATGTACAGCCAGGGGTGGTCTTAGTCTCCTGCAACCTATGCGGTCGCAGTTGCCCCGCGCTTTCATATGCCCAACCTATCTTAATTTACACGTATTATCCTTATAAATACCTGATCCCTACCCAAACTGGGGCCCACGCAATTCTTTTCGCATACAAAGCTGCATGGGGCCCCGCAATTGCTAAGACCGGCCCTATGTACTGTCATAAAAACCTGGATCCTATCTCTTTCAAACTCAATGTAAATAAAGAAATTTATTTGATGTTCACATTCTTCATTTAGTAGGCTAGATGGTATTATACACGAATATTTTCTTGCAAGGACATGTAAGTCATCACTGTGTTCTTTTATTTTCGTTTATAATTATATCTATGGATAAAAAAACTCTCGCTTTACTTCTTGCTCTAAAAATAGAACAACATCTGAATTTTCCCCACTCATATTTTTCTCCTTGTAACTCTGAATTTAATTGCTGTATCCAACTCTCTGTAACAGCGTTCTGTATTAGCACATATCCTTGTTCCATGAAATGGGTTTGAATAGTTTGTTTTAATTTTAAAAAGATAGGTTCCCATAAATTAAGATATCATAGAAAATATTTTTTTAAAAGTAAAATACCAAGTTTTTCACTATAAATCCTTTATATACGAGACATAACTATAAGGATGTTCATTATAATACCCTGGGCAAAACAATCCGAAAATACAAAATTCTAGTTATGTCTCGTAAAACGTGTTTAATATAATGCGCATCGATCGTGAATATATTTTTAAAAAGTAATGTCAATGTAATGCGCACCTTATTGCGCGACATGAAAAGTTGTTGAACATATTATGCACAACACTCTATCTCAAAAAATTAAGATGATATAAAGAGATAAATAAAATAATTTAAAAATTCAATAATTCAATTGCTGTCCATTCGATTGATTTGAAATTTTGATAAATCATTTTGATCATTGGCATGAGTCTGCCTGCAAAATTTCAGTTCACTAGCTTACGTAGTAGTAGTAGTAGCTTACGAGAAAGTGGCTTAAAAATCAATCCAAAGTTTTTTCGGCAAGGTCGTACAGTTCGTCGTATGGTTGGTCGGTCGCACAGCTCAGACACCACAAGTTAATGTAAAGGATTTAAAAAGATTGCATTGCATTGAGTAAAATTACAGCATCTGATCTCATTTTACTAGTTACTTCAGATGTCAATTTTTTAAAGACGCTTGAAATTTTAAAGTATGTATTTTATGGAATATATTGTTTATTGACGGAGAAATGAATAACCGTTCATTTTTAATGAATACCTTATTTTAATGAAGAAAAATGCTCTATGTGCTACTTTAACGCAATAAAAACTAAGTAACTTAAATTTTTTAATGCCCACAAATTCCGCCCTTTGAATGACTGCCGCCCGGGGCGGACCGCCCCCTCCGCCCCCCTAGCTACGCCACTGAATAAACATATTTTAACACAAAAAAAAAACAACCCAAAAAAAAATAACTGGAGCTAAAATCAGTGTATCTACAAAATCCACATCAAATAATTTATAAAATATAAAAGTCTATATGCAAATAGATAATGGCTGCACAAGAATGACACATAATAAACCAGAGTTGAGCATTGCTTTACAATCTGATAAAAACACTATATATACTGGGTTAAGTCAAAATATGACCAGCATAGAATCTGTTAGTCTTGTGTGTCAGACTGTTAGCATTATCTAACCTTCATGACCTACAAAAATATTTTACTCACTGTTGCTACAATCTCCCCTTTAAGTGACTGTGTTATATCCTCCCCATTGTTTTTCACGCACTGAAGAGTTTTTATTTTCTGTAATTTTGTTTCTAAAGAGAGTTCTATCGAGTCGCGCAATATTGCCCTTTGGTAAAAAACTGTAAATCACGTATTATGGCTTTGACTCATTAAGAGTTAAAATTGTCAAAAACAGACCAATCACAGCTCACAAAAATTATGATCAAAACCCGATACCATTTCTTAAAATTTATCTTTTTATTTACTTTCTTCTAGGGCTGCGGAAATTATTGATTAATTTCTCGATTAATCGGTAACAAATTTTATCGATTAAAATTATTTTAATCGATAAAATACCAATTAAAATCAAAGAAATTCCTTTACATGATTTCGTCGATTTATTAATAAATAATTAATTATTAATAATTAACAATAGTTTGCTTTTTTAACGTACAAACTTCTCCATTTAAAAAAAGATTTTAAAAGTGTAACCTTTAAAATAAGCTGTTTTATAAGGAAAATGATTTACAAAATTTAACATTGTTTTTACGGAATTAACAATATCTAAATTTAAATTCATTGACATTATATTGAACTACTTAAATTTTTTTTAAAATCCATTGCCTGTTTTTGTTACTTCCCTTGAAATTTTCGGTTTAATGACGTCATAATCTTATTTTTAGCTTTAATCTAAATTATCGATTAATTATTCGGTAATTTTTCAAAAGTTAACGATTAATTTTAATTTAATCGATAAACAGCCCTACTTTCTTCACTTCTCATTCATATCATATTATAATCTTTAACACTCACCCATTTGTGATCTGGTTTTGAATCGCCATATAATTAGTAATATTAAATTTAATTTTTGTATGTATGTTACAAACAGATTTGGTTTGATAGAAACAGTTTTGAATGTTCAGTGTGGTACAAAAATAATATTTTTGATGATGACTGAGCACATGAGGAGCTAATGGGATCAGAAGTTCTGTTTTGTTAATGAGCACAATTCCAGCTAATGTTCTTACTTTGACTAGATATCCACTGGATGTTGTGAGGAGAAAGATGCAGTTATCAGGCATGGTGGTTAAACACCAGGAAGCTGTCATTCCCTATCCCAGGTTTGTTGCCTTTCTTATATAACTCCATGTTTCTGGGGGTTTTTTTGTACTTAAAAATTAAAATGATTTTTTTACATGTATGTCATGAATTAGTTACTTTAATTACAATTACCCAAGTTTGAATAGACCTTTAATAGTTTTCATATTATTTAGTAGTCATTTACAGATTTTATCATTTCCATAAAAATTCTCTTTGTATAGGGGCTGGCTTAGAGTATTGGTTGATGTATATCAAGAAAACGGGGTGGTCCGAGGACTTTATCGAGGAATGAGTATTAACTACATTCGCATTATGCCAACTGTTGCCATTTCTTTTGCCACTTATGAAACTGCCAAGCAGGCTTTTGGGTTAGATACAGGGGTAGACAGATGATAATTGACATTTGTTGTTGACATGTGATGACAGCTCTGGGGTAAGATCCTCCAGCAGCATTGTAAAAATGATAATAATTTATACACTACATCATTGACTGCATATAAAACTAGGATCAAAATTAATACAAGAAGCATCTCATTATCATTTGCCTCAGGCCTTTAAACAAGAGATAGGATCTGTTTTGTCTTGTCTGGGTCAGATCATATCATTGAAGAGCATCTCTTAATAAAAATACACGTGCTGACCCTGGACTAATTACAAAGATAGTTCTGTTTCCCTGTTTTATTAAGATAGACTACTTTATTCATTATTTTATTAACAAGATGCCTATGATCTTCCTTTTGATTAAAATAGAATTTTCAACCACCACTGAATAAACTAGTAGGTTTATTTACAAATAGAGTTTTACAAGTAACATTACACACTAATGGCATTTAACAAGTAACTTCATTCACCAATGGGATTTAACAAGTAACTTTACACACCAATATTTAACAAGTAACTTTACACACCAATATTTAACAAGTAACTTTACACACCAATATTTTACAAGTAACTTTACACACCAATGAGATTTACAAGTAACTTTATTCACCTATGGGATTTAACTAGTAACTACACTCACCAATGATATTTAACTAGTAACATCAATTACCAATTTTATGAGACACTGGTTACCCCAAAAATATCCAAAAACTTATTGTTTTAATGTATTTGTAAAAAAAAATTAATTAATATTTTATGATTAATTGAGTTGATGAACTCATGCAGATGTTAATGTTACATAAAGAGATTCATTAAAAAGATGAACTCATGCACATGTTAATGTTACATAAAGAGGTTCATTAAAAAGATGAACTCATGCACATGTTTATGTTACATAAAGAGATTCATTAAAAAGATGAACTCATGCACATGTTTATGTCATTGTTTGTTACTTAAAGAGATTCACTCAATAGATGACCACATGAAGATGTTTGTTACATTGAAGGATTCATTCAACTCATGGGGACATACAAATGTTTACATCGCATTATGGGGTTCATTCATTTGACGTACTCATGCAAATAATGAAAACTCCAGTAAATGTTTGTAGTGATGCCCTTATTTAAAGTCCTATGTAGCTGAGGCAAGATCAAGATTACTTAGGTGAAAAAGATCAATGTTAAAGGTAAACTTAGCTTGAATTGGTCTCCTGAGAATGTATATGAATAAGATTTATTTGAGTCAATTTTTTTGTTTAGCCTTAAGCTGTGAGTTGGAATATTTTATGCGTTAAAGATCTATTTCAAGTGTTTGCAATACCTTAAATGAGATAATTACAGGGAATCAAATCCTGTTTCAGATGTTCTGTTTTGTGCCAACTAAGGTTTGCATGCCTTTCTGTAACTTAGGTAACTGAAGATCAGGTACAGCATACACTCACGTTTTTTTGTGTGATTATTTAAATATTAAATTTGTTTTGTTTTAATTTCAGTCAAGTATAAAATTTATTTCTCTTGGGTATGCTTTGGTGTTAAAATAGAATTCGAAAATGGGCTAAAAGAGTCACCCAAAATAAAAAAAGAATTAATTTTTTTTAATTTTAAAAACACAAATGCAGGGGAGGCTACCATTCAATGACGAATCAGAGAAAAAATTTAATGTCGTCTTACTTATACTTATACTATTTACTACTTACACCAAAAAATATAGATCTATAATTTTTATTCACACAATTTTATTTTGTAATGTTTAATTTGTGTATTCTATGTTACAAAATAGACTTGGTGGGCATAACAAAAATCTATTGCCAGATTCCAAAAAACGTCATTCTAAAATGTTGGTATTAACGCTGTCTCCTGACTGTGAAGATAGGTATAAGTTCGGTAGACAGTATCATTTGGTATTTAGCTGTGTTGGTCTTCTGTTTGTGACGTTTGGAATTTGTTGATTCTCATCACTTCACTTTATTTATGAATGTGCTAATAAATTTAGTGTATAAGTCCTGAGTTATCTATGTGTGATGGATTCTCTTTACTTCACTTTGTATATAATATATATGTGAATGTGTCATATATATACCGCATCACGTGGCCCTGTAGGGCCCCATCCCACAGACCGCGTTACTTGTAAGGCCCGCCCTCAGACAACGTGGCCCTGTAAGGCCCCCAACAGACCACGTTATCTTTAAGCCCCCCCCCCCAACAGACCACATTACCTGTCAGCAACCCTTCTTCCCCCCCCCCCCCCCNCCCCCCCAGAACATGTGGCCCATAATACTTTGTTGTCAACAACGATGTCGCCTTTTTTCTCAAACTGAAAGAATCTTTTTGAGAAAACCAGCTCCTCTAAACCCCATCCCCCAACAAGAGCCATGGGTGGTGTAAAGTTATGTCTGTATGTTTGACATTCGTAGGCTTTGCCGTGTGTAATCAATAAGTTAAAATATTTGCCGCCTCATTGGACACAATACAAATATTAAAGTGCATGGGTCCCCAACTTATCAGTCTCGACCCGCTGTGCTGTGGGTTTTCTGTGGGGTCTGCAATTTAAAAGTTTCATTAAAAATACTTTGTGTGTGTCCCATAACCTTGTGGTCGTAGGGGGTTCTAATGTTTCCATCAGAACTTCCTCGGGGCTTGGTTGACCTTAGCGGCGCCATCTCCTCTCTAGGTCAGTGGACTTTTTAGCGATAGCCATTCATCATTCTAATTGTTGCTTTGCGTGGTCTCGATCCTACACCGATCACTTTGTGATGCGAGCGCACTGTTGCCTTCGCTATTACTATGATGCAAATTTATTTTTAATGGTGTCTTGAAGTTGAACTCGAAACGTGACTCGTGTATTTGAAATATAGCCTTTTGGTATATTTTAACGACACGCCTTGTTTGAAGAGTATAGGATATCAGGTATGTAAAAACAGCAAAATAGACTAAACGTAAAATTCGGGCAAAATGAAAGGAATATTATTATATTTTACGATAATCATACGGCTTTTAAAAAAATCCAAGCTGCAAATTGTGAAGAACAATAATGGAAATATTGCCTTGTTTGAGAAACTCTGTTGTGTTGTAAATGAACCTGAATATGAAATAAATGAAAATTATTATTTGAGAAAGAGGGGATCACTGGGCAGCTCGAAACTCTTGAAACTTAACTCCAGCGTTACTTCCGTCAGCTGAGTAAATCAGAAACCACAGTGGCACGAAATCCGTTCTCCGCTTCCCTTGATGTAGCCATCACTCCCGGAGAATTACAAGATGAATTCTTGGATTTGCGGATTGATTCGTCGGCGTGTAACTGGTTTAATTGAAAATCGCTTTAAAATCTGTTTGGTATGTATCATTCATAAATCATACCCACTGGTGACGATGCTTGCCTTTCGAGTTTTAATTCCAATGTTGTTATTGTATCGCACAACTGTGGTGAATTAGTTTTAAAATTTGAGGGGATATAATATAACACATGCTTCAATTTCACATGATACTCTTCGAGTGCTGGCTCGTATTTTGCAAGAAGACATGTCATTTCTAAATGAATCCTATATTTTTACATGCACCGTTCTTTCTGTGCATGGCCAGAGGAGACGATTCTGTTTTTCCAGGAATTAATGATAATGTCAAACACAATTTTTTGCCACCTAAAAATTGTTTCAGAATGTATTGCAGTTTTTTTTTTTAAGCGTATCATTTTTAAAACATCGTTTGTTTCTTTTAAATTATTTATTTCTATGTGAAAAAAATGGTTGCATTGAACACTTCACTCATGATTGACTACGTATAGATTTATATTCTGGTCGAGTGGTAGCGCGCTCGAATGGCATACCGATGGTCACGAGTTCGAATCCACGCGAAGGCGAGGATTTGTTCCCGGGACCTGAGGAGTCCCCGAGCTCTGAATGGGTACCTAACTAGACAATAGTTAGGCGGTTGGGTTATGAGAACCCTCATAGCCGTGGCCTGTGACCGCTGCATCATTTGCCAACAGATCATCTCTCATGGTCTGTGGACGCAATTATCTTCTACTTCTACATAGAAGGAGCGTCTGTATATCTAAGATAAGATATTAGTTGAGCAAAAAATGTAATGATAAATGTCTATGCCGTCTCATCTCTGCTTTTAATGAAATGTCTGTGTCTCATTGGGTGAAATAAAAGAACATTTCGCGGACATTTTTCCCATTTCGCTGCATTACTAATAACTGCAAATGTTCAATAGGCTCGGAAAATATATTTATTTCGTTTATATTATATTAAATTATATCCCCGAATTTTCAATTTAATTGGGTACAGTAAATTTTCGATTGTATAAGAATAAGACGAGTTGCTGATTAATTTAAGAATCAATGGCAGGGACCAGCACATCAGTGTCTAACTCGCGTACGCCTTCAGTTTCATGGTTTATACCCTTGTGGTGATAAAGATGTGGCTTTGTGTCAAGTGTTTTATATTAACAATTACCTTCACACACACAAGGACATACTTCAGTGATCTCCACACAAATGTTAAGTAACAGACGAGTTAAATTAAATGAATTAACTTTAATTAGCACTTTATACTAGAGCTTGAAATTGAGATCTCATTACTTAATTCAATTTAAAGTAGCCCATATTAATGGTCCGTTTCGTCATGCACTATCCTCATTAAGGCTTGGCGGATTAACTTAATGCTTATATTAGGGCTGTGGAAATGAACAATTAATTTCTCGATTAATCGGTAAAAAAATTTAATTGAAGAGTTTTTTAAAAATATTTTTTCTGATTTATTAATAAATGATTAATTATAATAATTAATAATAGTTTGCTTTTTATACGTACAAACTTCTCCATTAAAAAAAAACATTTTCTAAGTGTAAACTTTAAAATAAGCTCTTATATTTAAATTTAAAAAATGTTAATTGCCTGCTTTTGTTACTTGCCTTGAAATTTTCAGTTTAATGACATCATACATATTCTTTTTAGCTTAATCAAAATTATCGATTAATTATTCGGTAATTTTTCAAAATTTTATCGATTAAAATAATTTTAATCGATAAACGCTTTTACCGATTAATCGAGAAATTAATCGATAATTTCTGCAGCCCTATTCCATCCACATTTGAACATATGTTCCATTGACACTGTTAAACATACATTCCATCCTCCCTTGAACATATTCCACCCCCCCCCCGTTGAACGTATCATTCCACCCCCCCTTTAACATAACATACCACCACCTCCCTTGAATATATCATTCCATCTACACTTGAACATATCATTCCATCTACACTTGAACATATCATTCCATCTACACTTGAACATATCATGCCATCTACACTTGAACATATCATTCCCTCCACACTTGAACATATCATTCCATCTACTCTTGAGCATATCATTCATCTACACTTGAACATATTCCATCCACTCTTGAACATATCATTCCATCTACACTTGAACATATCATTCCATCTACACTTGAACATATCATTCCATCTACACTTGAACATATCATTCCTTCTACACTTGAACATATCTTTCCATCTACACTTGAACATATCATTCCATCAACACTTGAACATATCATTCCCTCCACACTTGAACATATCATTCCATCTACTCTTTAGCATATCATTCCATCTACACTTGAACATATCTTTCTATCTACACTTGAATATATCATTCCATCTACACTTGAACATATCATTCCTTCCACACCACACTAATCATATGATTCAATATATAAAAGGAAAAATATAATTATAAAAACATCAAGTTTCAAGATATTTAATTATAAATTTTGAATAAAGCTGAACTGAAATGTCTTTGGGTGGATAAGTTTAAAAACTAATACCACCATTTCCGTTCTATTTCTATAGAAAAATTAAAGATTATTGCATAGAAATAATGAAGGCATGTTACAATAGGCTAGTACACATTGACTACGCACCCACACATTGCCATTGACTACGCACCCACACATTGCCATTGACTACGCACCCACACATTGACATTGACTACGCACCCACACATTGACAATTGACTACGCACCCACACATTAACATTGACTACGCACCCACACATTGCCATTGACTACGAACCCACACATTGCCATTGACTACGCACCCACACATTGCCATTGACTACGCACCCACACATTGACTACGCACCCACACATTGACATTGACTACGCACCCACACATTGACTACGCACCCACACATTGACATTGATACGCACCCACAAATTGACTACGCACCCACACATTGACTAGATACCCTCATGGGTTAAACACGCGAAAAGTTGTATATTCTTCTTTTAAACGAACTCTAATAGCTGCTTACAGGTATTTCCTCTACGCCCATGAACACACTCGTAATGTGGTAAGGGTATGTCCTCCCCTTACGCAATGATTATACCAACTTTTAGTAGTTGATGAAAGTTTATGCTTATTTCTCAAACACACCAATACATACGCACACACTCACTCATTGGTGTGCATCACCCGACGTAAACCCTTTCACTTTCAGCTATACCAAGCTATAAATCGTCTTTGCCATAAATGTAACGATATGATAATGACAATTTAAGGCTAAGATCAATACCGTTTGTTTCATGGCTGGTTTTACTAATTATGTTTAAGCTGGATTTCTTTCATTGTATGCTTGAAACTGTTTCAATCGATTCGACCCTTTATTACCAATTATTTTAAATGTAATATTGTTAAGTCACCAAATATAGCCTATTTCTTGCTGCCATGTTAAGTGTTACTGATACATACTAAAAATAATTATAAGCCTAACACTAACACTTCAGGCTATAACTACGACTAAAACCAACATTTGTGCAGTGGCGTAGCTAGAACTTTTGCCGCCCGGGGCGGTCTCCAATTTGCCGCCTTTTTTAAAGGCAATCAATAAATGACGTCACCCGCCGACAGGGTGATTCCCACTTTTAGGATGAGGGGGAATGTTTAATAAATGTGACGTCACATCAAAATCGCGCAACTTTAAATAAAAGTTCCATTAAATATTTGATTATTTTCAATTTATTTAATGACGTTTTACATGGCTTCACGCGTGCTACGACATTATAATGCAGCCTTACACTAAAAACATATTTATATGAACAAAAAAAATAGTTTAAACATGCTCATTTTCAAAAAGAAAATAAGTTTTATGGGGGGGGGGGGGG
>MUZC01004776.1:371567-394184 GCA_002072015.1 Radix auricularia
GCGCCGCCAAAGCTTAGTAACGTCATATGGAAAAAGGGGTCTAAGTTCTTATAACGACGTGTGACGAGGGGAGGGGGTTAACAATATGCCAAAATAACTTGAAGTCATTTATGGATGACCCCTTAAGTCAATCATATTAATCATTTTTATAAATTAATAAACATTAATAAATAATAGTAATTGAAGCGAATTAAAGGTGGGTAACATTTTTATCATTCAATGCTATATTTACGTGAGCAGTAATAAAAGAGGCCTCATAAAATGATATATCTATAAATACACACTTATAAAACTACAAGATACTTTTTAAAGGCCACAAGAAAGTTCTGAGGTTGCAGGTCCATGAGGCAACACATATTCCAAAAAACATTACCAATTGATATGCTTTTATTTTGTATTTATAGATACATTTATTTTCTGGTTACAAAGAAATGAAATACATTAGTATATAAATATATTTATACATTTACTTTACTAACTTTCATTGTAGAAAAGTAATGCACCATGCTATCAACATTTAAAAGTATTTGAAATATCTTGTTCTATGGTCAATATTGCAAGTTTTTATGGACTTAAATAATTCATTGTGGAGCGAAGATATATTTTATCAACTTCAGTTTATGACATACTCCTTTCACAAATAGCAACACTGATATCAATTGTAGAGAAAATCTTAGCAAATTTACAATTTTTCTGTTGATTACATAATTTTTCAATCTTTACTGTTGAATGAATTTTAATAGATAAAAGGATATTTCCTCTCGTTTTTCTAACGTAACGCCTATCCTAGTAGTGTAGGTACAGGTATAAAAACCGGTATCCTTTTTCTTTCAATAATGAAATTTTAGTTTTCAATATCAAAACAGTTATTTATTTCATGTGCAAATTCTTCATTTAGTAGGTAACATGGTATTATATACAAATATTATACGCACCTGATCAAAACGTTCTTTTATTTTATTTTAAATTCTATCCGTTGACAAAAATCGATTCTCGTTGCACTTCTTGTTCTAAAGATGTATCCACGTCTTCTGAATTTTCACCACTTATATTTCTTCACTAATTGTTTTGGTTGATATAGAGTCTAACAGCGTTTTGTATGAGCAGATCGCTTTGTTCCATAAAATGGGTTTGCATTAATTTAAAAACAAAACGAGTTCCAATGTCTTGCGATAACAAAAGACATACACAAGAAAAGGGTTGCATTGAATCAAGAAAAATTCAAGCATCTGATCTCGTTTTACTAGTTACTTCTCCAGATGTCAATTTTAATTATTTATGCCTATTGTGGTGTGAATTAACGGAGAAATTTTAATATTTTCATATTCATGTCATAATTTAAATTGTTTGCACAGTACTTTAATTGGATAGGCGTAACATTTCAATAATTAACCGTATTTTAATTTGCGCTACTTTATGCCATATAGACTATATACATTTAACTTTTAATAATTCCCTTAGAATACTTTTATAAAAACTGAAACAGTAACATAAATTACTACTTGCAAGTAAAACACAAGTTTGCAAGTTTGAACCACCATGTCATATAGGTGCTTGTTCGCGTATCATTCTGCGCACGTAAAAACTGCCGTGGTAATATTAATAGCACACATTTTTCGGCCCAGCGGTGACGTGTTTTTGTGTGTGGTTTTCATATAACTGTTACGTATACCGATTGATTTTTCAAACAAATCAATATTTTTTTAGCGATCTTAAATTCTTTAACGAGTTTGCCTATAGCAACCAATATGTAATCAAAAAAATGTTGTGCGACCCCTTAATTAAGACTCAAAATTATGAATATTTCTGTTTCACCTTAGTTTTACCCCTTCAAAAAATTGAAGGGCGGTTGTCGGAAATGGCTGTTTTTTTTATAACTGCCCTAAATGCCGCCCTCAAAATGTGTGCCGCCCGGGGCGGACCGCCCCCACCGCCCCCCTCTAGCTTCTCCACTGCATTTGTGTATTGACTGTATTGACCTTAAAAGTTGTTGATTACTTTAATAATGACGTTTATTTTCTCTATTTACTTCCTCTCATCTCAATATCACTCAAATTGCTCCCCACCCTACGCTTTGTTTTTCAAATGTACTGTCAGAAATCTCTCATAATCCCCTCCCCTCAACAAAAAAATCAACAAAAAAAAAATCAATTAAAAAATAATAATAAAAACGTTTAAGACCCTAAAAACACAATGTTAACTCCAATATTATTCTAAATATTATTATATATCGTCTGGAGTTTTTTTCAACCCGATGGATGGTATAGTTGCCAAGAAATTGACAGAATACTGATCCCCCCACCCCCACCCCGCCAAGTAATGTAGAAAACCGATTGGGTATTTTTGTTGGCCCGTGCACACCCTTGGGACCTCATTAACATATTTGCAAAAAACCCGAGCCCTCTATTTGGTATGGTTCAGGTTCAGGGGGAGTTGCTGTTCAAAGCTGGAACAGACTAGCCAGGTATTTTAAATATATAAAGGCTTTTTTTGAAATAGAAAATTGCGTTAAAAAGTTCCAGATAAAGAAACGGGCTGCATCATTCAATAGCCAAACATCGTTTTAGAGCTCTAAACATAAGCTATAGATTATTTATTATTTAACGCTAAAACCATACGAGGATTTAGGACTCTATTCGTTTCTTTTTTCCTTGATTAATTTTAATAAAGAACATGACTTAGTTTGCTGTCGATAATTAACACACACAGTATGGTATGTGCACTCAAACTGCAATTTTCACGAGGTCTCTTTAATAATCACCTTCACAAGTTTAATGCTTGACTTTCTCTTAGTGGTACGCTTGGGGCCGTCCATAAATGATGTCACGCGATTTTGGCTGATTTTACCCCCCTCCCCGTCACACTTCGTTACAAAAACTTAGACCCCTCCTCCAATATTACGTCACAAAGATTTGGCACCCCTTGAAAGCCGTATTTATTAATTGAAAATTAGCACGTTGCAAATTACTTTTTTGTCATTTAACTATGTATTTAGTGCAAGACTGCACTCAAGTCTAATACCGTATCAAGTGTGAAGCCATTGAAAATGTCATTAAATAAATTGAAGGCAATCAAATATTTAAGTGTAATTTGTATTCAAAGTAGTGTGTTTTAATGTGATGTCATATTTCTGAAACACCCCACCTCCCCCTCGTCGCACATCGTCACAAATGAGTGACCCCCCCCCCCATTTGGCGCGTGACGTCATTTATGGACCGCCCCTTAAAAAATATAATAAGTGTTTTAATAAGAGCCTTTCCAGCTCTCATCTCATGGAAGTAAGCTTTCAATTTTATCAAATAAGATTTGGAAATTAAAAATGATATTAGTATTAATGCTTAGTTTAAGTCCATCAAATCAAGGACCGGAACCTTTTAGACTTGAATGAATGAAATCACATAACGCGACATGATGTTTTTTTTTAATAAATATTCAAATTCATCATATGTATCTCAGCTTTGTTGTAATTAAATGAACAATCTGGCAGGGGACTTCCCCTTTTGTTAAAACAAGCCACGCATTAGGCAGCAGACTAAAAAATTAATGCCCTTCCGGTTATTCTCTCTGGAAACTTATTATGTCAGTTTTAAAATTGTATGAGTTCCTTTTCTTTCCACGTGACTGCTTTATATAGACGTCCTGGGAGATTCAGTCAATATCTAATGTGGACATAGTGCAATGGTCGGGTCAGCTGCATGATTGTTAGCTCTGTGGAGACTCGAGTCTTCTGGAGGTACTAGTAAACACTGGATGTAAGAGTTTATAGGGTTTGTCATTTCTAAAACAGGAAAACGTCATAGTTCAAGGAGTAATGTTCTATTTTTAGTTTACATTTTAGAGGAACAATGTTTTGAAGCACAAATACTGTCGCAGTTCTATGTTCTCAAAATTGTTAGCATAATAAAATTACAAAACTGTTATTTTCTTCTTTTTCTAGTCCTATAAGCTGTCTTAAATTAACGAATAATTAACACTTAACTGATGAGATACATCCTTCTCAATATATCTACAGTGACGCATTGACTCGTATCTTTTATTAAATTTTTATGAAATTTGTCCTTCATTAAAAAAGAAAAATATAGATATAATATTTCTATTAATAGATGTCCGCCATATTATGAGAAGGCACATCATAGCCACTATAGCAGCAAATCAGTGGGCGGAAAGTCAGTTCCGCACTCAAAGTGCGATGTAGTGCTGTACTGTGCGGGTGCACATAGGTACATATGATTATAGCAACAAGGCACATACCTTATTTAAGACACATAATTAATTATTTCTATATACTGTACTCACATTGCTCAGATTTAAAGCAAGTGGGTAAGACCTACTGTGACCTTTTCGAGTAATCGTTGGAATAAATCTAAAATCAAATATTATGAGTACATGTAGACTCTAAAAAATCGTTGTTCGATTATTATATAGATTTATTCAGTAATAGATAATGCAGTTCTAACTTCTATGCAGATATATTAAATAATGAAATATTTGGTCTTCCAAGAAGAAAAATGGAAATAATGTGAATTACTTCTTCTTTAAATATTGTGATCGAACAATGTGACCCACTTCTTCAAGCAAGATTGTGATAAAATATGTAACCTACTTCTTTAGGCAAGATTGGGATGAAACTATTTAACCTACTTTGTGTCAACTAATGTTGTATTCAAACTACATGACCTACTTTGTCAGCTAATATTGTAATCAAACTATGTGACCTGCTTTGTAAGCTAATATTGTAATTAAAACTATGAGACCTACTTTTTCAGCTAATATTGTAATCAAAACTATGAGACCTACTTTTTCAGCTAACATTGTAATCAAAACTATGAGACCTACTTTTTCAGCTAATATTGTAATCAAAACAATGTGACCCACTTTCTCAGCTAATATTGTAATCAAACTTTATGATTGACTGGTGTATACCAACGGTTAAGTTTAAACAGCGGACATGAGGTGAAATTCATCCATCAAAACTAATGGTTTCACGGTAACTTTATAGCGCTGCCAGAGCCGCGTGGTGACGTCATCGTTGAACAAATCAATCGATAAGTTCGTTTTTTCTGACAGGATTCATGAACATAAGAATTATTTTATCCTCTTGTGAACATAACACTTATTATATCATGACCATGACACTTATTATATCATCTGGAACATAACACTTATTTTATAACCAGGAGAAAATAACACTCATTTTGTCCTCTTGAATTTACGCTGTAATAAATCTGTGACACAAAAATAAGAATACCTTGAAAGCTGTGTTATGGGGTGGCATTTAAAACATTCAGATTGCTATGTCATTTGGTCCATTTCGTCGTAAGACTTTTGATTCATCTGGTTGGATAAACTAACAACGACGCATACAGATTTTTTGGTTCTGTTATAAAATTGCGTGAACATTACTAATTAAAAAATTTAGATTTTAAAACCTTATACGCTGTTTATTATTAAAGCATTGTTATTCTCTTCTTACCATGTGTTCTATTTAGTATTAAATTGGTGGTCGAGAGGTAGCGCTCTCGACTGTCATACCGATGGTCACGGGTTCGAATCCACACGAAGGTGAGGATTTGTTCTCGCGGCCTGAGGAGTCCCCGAGTCACCCAGCTCCGAATGGGTACCTAACTAGACAATAGTTAGGCGGCTGGGGTAATGCGTGGAACCCCTATAGCCGTGGCCTGTGACCGCTGCATCACTTGCCAACAGATAATCTCTCATGGTCTGTGGACGCAATTATCTGCATAGAAGGAGCGTCTGTATATCTAAGATAAGATAAAAATATTCGCTCCATTGTCATATGTTATAACCAATTATAAAATCAAATATTTGTTCTGTTATTATTTGGTTTTGTATTATTAATCAGACCTATGTTCTACCAATACGTTGCTTCGATATATTAATCATCTCTCGTTATACTACCATAATGTATCCATTATAAATTACATATTCGCTCTATTATGGACAAAGCGTGTCATGATCAGGAATTTTTAAACAGACCAATCTTGGTGTCCTTCCCTCCCCCTCTACGCGTGATGTTGCTTGTAGTGGTAGAACTACTTTCAGCCCATATTTCTACACGTTCACCGTTTCCTAGGAAGGTGAAAAATCGATCTCACTCTATAGCTTAACACTGGAGCGTGACAGATCTTACACCCGATCTCGCTCCCGTTTAAATGTATTTACTTCAGTCATATAACCAAAGTACGTGGTAAATTCAACCACCAAACGTACGTCTTTATAGATTATAGAGGATTGGGGGTATTGATGAGTGGGCATTTATAAATAGTTTTATGTCTTGATTGTTATATTTTAAAACCAAATGTCCATTTAGCTCTGTGTGTCACGGTGCATTATTCACGTGACATCTACAGAGTGAAATTTCCTCCACTTAATAAAGATAGGAGCTTATCGATTACAATTTTTGCTCACTGATACCTGCGTTAAGGTCTACCTTGATTAACGGTTCTTAGTTGTTGTTTTGCCCCGGAAAACGCCCCTTCGACCTACTACCCAGCTTTAAAGGACATTAATGGCTAAAAGCATTTTTTTCCCCTATGGTTATGGAAGATATTTGAAATATGAAATTGAAAAATAAAAATAGATTTGAACAATCATATGTAAAAAAAAAAATCAACCGTTAATTGAAAAATGAATTGACATATCGATCACAATATTGTTGATGAGTAAGCGATTAGTCGATTAAAATGATTGATGATTGCATAATGATGATCGATAGATAATAATATATTTAGACATCAGCCGTCATCTCTGGCCTCCAACTCTTAATGTAGTGTATGGAAGGTAACTTACAAGACGTTTTACATTGTGTTAGCCAAAAAAACAACAACAACAACAAAAAACCACCAAAACTCCTTTGGTCTTAGAGCAGAAAGGCCATATTTAGATGAGACAAGCCATAAACTGAATGACTTTATTGGCCCATAAAACGCGCTCAAATATACGAGACCAAAAATGTGGCATAAAAACACTATATAATCTTGTTTAGTATCACAATCTCATTCATATAAACAACTTATTAGGGAATTTTCTAAAAATCTACATCGTTAAAATAAAAATAAAATAAAATAAAAAATTTAAAAAGCAACTCTCAACCACATACTCTTCAATATTTAGAGTTTACCAGTCGATGAAATGCAGCTTGAATTTTTTTTCAATATTTCATTTGCTTAATATCTTTATATCTAACTGTCGTGATAGCATTATTTTCATAAGACTGCCTACTTAATTTTCTGAAGGGTATTTCAACATCTTATGTGAGATAGTTAAGAATAATTTCAGCTATATTTACCCTCAGAATAGTTTTAGGATAAATTTGAAAAGTTTTTAAAAATCTCTCATCCGTCAAAACATCTTTGGGTAACTTTCATCGGATAAATTTAACTAAATTTTGTGAAATTCCAGGATTGGAATTAATTTATACCGAAAAGCTATAAAGTCCAGTACATATCACGAAAGCCACAAATGTGGGTTTCGACTATATTTGTCATAATTTGAACAATTAACTGACTTATAGTTTGGATATAAAGAAAGTTTTTCTGACCAAATTTCTCCTACCGATCGACAAGAGGCTGTAAAAAATGGATCGAATTTTGCAACTAGCTCTACAAAACCAAGGTAATTGCCGTCATTAGTAGAACCTAATTGTTCCTTGTCTTCTCTGAATGGCTAGCCTCGTTCTGCAAGAGAGCACATTACAGCAGCAATTCTCTCTATGCCATGCCTTCACCTTTTCTCTTTCTGTCAGTTCTTGTTCATAGCTTTGAATATATTTTTTATGTTCTTGTATATAAAAAAGTAACACAGTTTTTTAGTAATGTCACTGCAGCGTCAAGAAATGGGGTAAATCGTCTTCAACAAAATAAAAAGATGAATATGCCAAATTAAACAATCAGTTCTGCAATAGACAACATGATAATAGTCGTACGATATATCAAAATGGTTGATATAATTATTTTAAGCATTGGCTTAGACTTTAGAGCCATTTTTACGTATGAGGACACCCCCCCCCTTTATAAACCACTGAAGTTATAATTTTAAAAACTATTCTTGCCTAAGTTTAACGGAAATATTAAAATCGCTCTAAACATTTTTTTTTGCACACATCCAAGTTTTATAAGACTAACACGCTATTAGTCTGTAAACTTTGCTTTCGTGTCACCAAACAACATATGCATGCCCCCAAAAAACTATTCATGCCCCCAACCAATCATCCTACATATCCTTTACCAAAAGTTTATTGCTCTACCTATCAATCAAGCTATCACAATACCAAGTACCCTTCTCGTCTGGGTCCTTAAAACTTTTGGACCTTTAAACTTAAATCAGCAAAGTTTTTCTTTCAAATGGAGTTAAAGACAGAGTTTAAAAGTTTGGTCTCTTCTTCCTAAAACGGGTTGTAATTATGAACATGAGGGAAATCGGGTAAGATGAACTTTTTGTGATTTTGTGTGGTGAATTTTGAGGTACATTGTTAACAATTTAAAAGTGTGATGCTCGCTAGCCCCTACTGACGTAAACCTCTTATTCGTTGGTGTGTGTGCGTATCTGCTATCATTTTAGTTGGGTAAAAAGATGAAACAATACAAGCTCGTTAGTTCCATTCTTATGCCTACAGGCATTGTCCGCTGTAAGAGACGTGATTGTTGTGATGACATTGTTTGAGTATGTGAAACACGATGACTCATTTTGGAGACTGCGTGCTAGTCTATAATGATGGGAACTCATGATTGTGTCGGTACATGCACTCAAAGTTTCTGTTATGTACAGGTAATATGCAATTAAAGTCAGTTGTTACATAGACTATGAAATTGTGACTTGATATGCCAATTCATTTTTTAATTAAGGGTTGATTTTTTTTACATGTGTTTGTTCAAATCTATTTTTATTTTTCCATTTCATAGTTCAAATATCTTCCATAACAAAGGAGAAATTAAAATTAAATGTTTTTAGCCTTTAATATCCTTAAAAGCTGGGTAGTAGGTCGAAGGAGCGTTGTCAAGGGAAAAAACAACTAAGAACCGTATATCAAGGTATTGATTCACAGTTGTACTGTTAAAACCACTACATGTCTGAGAGTAATCATCTCTCAAAGATCATCAAAAGTTAATACTCATGTCGACAGCAATCAGTAATTGTAGCCATAGTACTATTTAGTCTTACTGAGTTGAAAAAACGAGCGTTTTTTAAAATACTAAAATCAGAACGGAACTCTGGTCCACCAACTCGCACTTCAACGGATTAGACCTCAACAAGGACTCGAACTGCCGGCATAGCAGCCTAGCCTCTTAAAGTGGTAAATCAGTTGACTTCGTGCCCCGCGCTGGAAATAGCTGGAAAGGCTTGGACGGTAAGAAAGTCCTACCCATAGCAGATGGTGCAGGTTGCCCAGCTTTTAGTTTTTTGGAACGAATGCTTTTGTGTGACACCTTCTTCTGCGAACAAAGAAAACACAACATTTAAAAATAAAACAAATACAAAATCCCAGTGGACAGTGATTCTGAATAAAATAATAAACATTATGATGTAATTGTAACACCCCTTGGATACTATTTTATAAATTTAGAACAACATACAAACGGTTCAGAAATTCGTATAGCGAGACACGATCTCGTAGCGATCTTAAGCATTTTTATTAAATTTATTTTATCAAATTTTATTTAAAAATACGCACAATTTTCAAAGTAGAAAGTCAAAACATTGATTTCCTCTGCTTTAAACAATGATCATGAGTTAACTATTTTTTTTTAATAAAGTATTTGATTTTTTATAAAGTAACAAATTTTGAACATCTTTTTCCTTCACGAGGAGGAATAATTATTATTAATTATTTATTTATTTTTGTGCAAAATACACAAGTAAAACGTTGTGGGGTAACGAAGTTACCCGTCTCTTGTACCCACATACGCATCTCAAGGCTTTGGCCTGACACCGCTGACAAGTGCTGCTGGGAGCCCACCACTTTGGGAACCGCTGATTTCAATAATGTAGAAGGTTTTAAGTCAGCAGCTGGAGTTGGAAGGGTTGAGGGATCAACAGAGGCAGACCGCACCGTGAGTCGTGTGAGTGCTTGGCTCCACGGTTCCATGTACACGACTGACGGGTCGGGTTTCCTACATTACCCCGGGCAAATCCCTGTCAGTGAGTTGTCGACCCTTCCGGGCAAATCACTGTCAGTGAATTGTCGACCCTTCCGTTGTAATGTAAGGGAGGGAATGCAAGAGATCGATTTTCAAGCTCTTTATTATTGTCATAAAAGATTGGAATTAGAAAAGAAAAATGTGCACATGTCTGTGGTATGTATACAAATAACGTTAGTAAATGATATAAACAATTCAAATACTGTTTTAAATACACGTAGGATTTTTATTAAAACCATTATCTTTAGTAACTGAAGTATTCCTCACACTGTTTTATGAATCTGATTGTGTACATATATAATTTCACATTAATTATGTTTTCGTTGTGCTATATCATCCAAAGGAATGACTCTATGAACTGTTTAAACAAGATGATTTCGCAAATTGTTTCAAGTAGGGTGTTGAGTGAATTTACTTTCAGTGTGTGAATTGTTTTAAGTAGGCGATTAAGTGTATTGTTTAAAGTAGTTGAATGTGTGAAGTGTTTGTAGTAGGTGATTGTGTGAATTTTTTTACGAAGTTGAATGTGTGAATGGTTCAAGTAGGTGACTGTGTGAAGTGGTTCAAGTATGTGATTGTGTGAAGTGGTTCAAGTAGGTGATTGTGTGAAGTGGTTCAAGTAGGTGATTGTGTGAAGTGGTTCAAGTAAGTGATAGTGTGAAGTGTTTAAAGTAGGTGATAGTGTGAACTGGTTCAAGTAGGTGATAGTGTGAAGTGGTTCAAGTAGGTGATAGTGTGAAGTGTTTAAAGTAGATGATAGTGTGAACTGGTTCAAGTAGGTGATAGTGTGAACTGGTTCAAGTGGGTGATAGTGTGAAGTGTTTAAAGTAGGTGATAGTGTGAACTGGTTCAAGTAGGTGATAGTGTGAAGTGGTTCAAGTAGGTGATTGTGTGAAGGGTTTAAAGAAGGTGATTGAATCAATTCATGTAAGTGATTGTGTGAAGGGTTTAAAGAAGCTGATTGTGTGAAGTGTTTGAAGTAGGTGATTGTGTGAATGATTATATGTAGTTGATTTTGTAAAGTGTTTGAAGTAGGTGATTGTGTGAAATGTTTTAAATATGTTTAGTAGGTAACTGCTTCAGAGAGACAATAGACACAGTAGGATTCATGTCACAGTAGTGCTCATGTCACAGAAATGCTCATGTCACAGTAGTGCTCATGTCACAGAAATGCTCATGTCACAGTAGTCCTCATGTCACAGTAGTCCTCATGTCACAGTAGTGCTCATGTCACAGTGGTACATATGTCACAGTGATACATATGTCAAAGTAGTACTCATGTCACAGTAGTACTCATGTCACAGTAGTGCTCATGTCACAGTAGTGCTCATGTCACAGTAGTACTCATGTCACAGTAGTATTCATGTCACAGCAGTACTCATGTCACAGTAGTATTCATGTCACAGTAGTACTCATGTCATAGTAGTATTTATGTCACAGTAGTGCTCATGTCAAAGTAGTACTCATGTCACAGAAGTACTCATGTCACAGTAGTACTTATGTCACAGTAGTGCTCATGTCACAGTAGTACTCATGTCACAGTAGGATTCATGTCACAGTAGTACTCATGTCACAGTAGTGCTCATGTCACAGTAGTACTCATGTCACAGTAGTACTCATGTCACAGTAGTATTCATGTCACAGTAGTACTCATGTCACAGTAGTATTCATGTCACAGCAGTACTCATGTCACAGTAGTATTCATGTCACAGCAGTACTCATGTCACAGTAGTACTCATGTCATAGTAGTATTCATGTCACAGTAGTACTCATGTCACAGTAGTACTCATGTCATAGTAGTACTCATGTCATAGTAGTATTTATGTCACAGTAGTACTCATGTCACAGCAGTACTCATGTCATAGTAGTATTCATGTCACAGCAGTACTCATGTCATAGTAGTATTCATGTCACAGTAGTACTCATGTCATAGTAGTATTTATGTCACTATTTATGTCACAGTAGTGCTCATGTCACAGAAGTATTCATGTCACAGTAGTACTCATGTCATAGTAGTATTTATGTCACAGTAGTGCTCATGTCACAGTAGTACTCATGTCACAGAAGTAAACATATTACAGTAGGATTCATGTCACAGTAAAATTCATGTCACAGTATTACTCATGTCATACTACTACTCGTGTCACAGTATTACTCATGTCATACTAGTAATCATGTCACAGTAAAACTCATGTCACAGTAGTACTTATGACACAGCAGCACACGTATCACATTAGTTCAATTGTCACAGTAGGACATGTCACGAGAGAGAAACAAAGTGCAGGGAGAAATTATCGGGATTAGAAATAACAGGGGGCCATGTGGGGGTTAAAACTTTTGGGCATCGACATAAGTTATCAAGGTCTATCAGAACACTTGCCAGGCGTGGAGTGTGGGGGACTAGGTTTAGGTGGGGAATGTATGAGACCATAACTAGGCGTGGAGTGTAGGAGACTAGCGATAGAGCTAGGCGTGAAGTGCAATTGACCATAGCTAGGCGTGGAGTGTAGGAGACCATAGCTAGGCCTGGAGTGTAGGCGGCCATAGGTAGCCGTGGAGTGTAGGAGACTAGAGCTAGGAGTGGATTGTAGGAGACCATGGCTAGGCGTGGAGTTTAGGAAAAGAGAGCTATGCGTGGATTGTAGGAGACAAGAGCTAGGCATGGAGCGTAGAAGACCATAACTAGGCGTGGAGTGTAGGAGACTAGAGCTAGATGTGAGTGTAGGAGACCATAGCTAGTTGTGGAGTGTAGGAGACTAGAGCTAAGCATGGAGAGTAGAAGACCATAACTAGGCGTGGCGTGTAGGAGACTAGAGCTAGGCATGGAGCGTAGAAGACCATAACTAGGCTAGGCGTGTAGGAGACTAGAGCTAGGCATGGAGCGTAGAAGACCATAACTAGGCGTGGAGTGTAGGAGACTAGAGCTAGGCATGGAGCGTAGAAGACCATAACTAGGCGTGGAGTGTAGGACATGGAACGTAGAAGATTAGAACTTGGCGTAGAGTGAAAGGGAAGATGAATGAGTGAAAGACTGGTGGTAGTCAACGAGAGAAAGAAGCAGTCACTGTAGCATATATTTCATGAAAGAGAGAGAGAATGGCACCTATTGAATTAGCTGGTGTATTATGACGGGCGCGTAAGACTTAAGAAATGTAAAGAACTAGAGACAAAATGGTAACACGATTTTTGGTCAGATTTGCAACGATGTTTATCTTTTCAAACAAATCATGGTAAACAATTTTTTTAAAAACTCGAATGGGTATTTAAACACAAATGCCAACAGAGAATTTCCTATTTTACTTAACTCAAGGTAAATCATTCTAGATTACATTAAAAGTCATTTAAATCGGTAACTTTGAAAGTAAAGAAAATGACGTCATATCCCCTACATCACACCAATAATGTGTCAATAATATGCCAACGCGTGCCAATCTAACTTTAGCATTCATAAAACGGGAAAACCCCATTAACTATCATTCGATATTACATTAAAAGTCATTTCAAGTCAATAATTTTAAAAGTAAACAAAATAATAGCTATCTACACATTGCTGCTAAAATTACGGGAGTCGAACGAAAAGAGATTTTAAAAAATTCATTCTCCAAAATTGTTCTAAATATTATAAGCTATTGTTTGGCGTTTGTTTACACCTGGTAGATTCTATGGTTGGCGAGAAATAGACAAAATACTGACACTGACATTAAAAAAAATGATTTTCCAGGATATCCAGTAATAATAATAATAATAAAATGATAATTTATATAGCGCTGTATCCCAGCAAGTAGCCAGGCTCACAGCGCTTTACATGGAAATAACAATACATATATCAATAAAAAGAAACATTCATATCATATTAACTACATAAATGACAATACGCTATACTCAATACATCAGCTACATTAATCATTTAAAGAAATGTTGTTTTATTAATTTTGAAAATAAATTTTAAAAAGATGTGTCTTAAGTGCAGTCTTGAATGACTTAGCAGTTGAAATGCTACGGATGTGTAATGGAAGAGAATTCCATTGTTTGGCTGCACAAAAAGAGAATGACCTTTCGCCAAATGTTTTAGTTCTTGTCTTAGGAACACAGAGAATGCGTGTATCTGCAGAGGAGCGTAGCTGACGACTTGGTGAGTAGACTGACAAAAGTTCAGTAAGATATGAAGGGCATGAGTCAGAAAAGAAGTTGTGACACAGAACGGCCAGTTTGTAATCAATTCGGGCTTGTATAGGTAGCCAATGAAGTGAGTAAAGTAGCGGAGTAGCATGGTCATATTTTTTTGCCTTTACAACTAATCTGGCAGCTGAATTTTGAACTCTCTGTAGTTTTTCAATGCATTGTTTTGGCGCACCTGACAGAAGAGAATTGCAGTAATCCATACGAGCTAGAACAAGAGAACAGACTAGAGTTTTTGTTGCACTATCTGTTAAGTAATGACGGATTGAACTGATCTGACGAATGGCAGTATAGGCAGAGCGACAAATGTGATTGATGAAGTTGTTGGTAGACATGTTGTCAGAAATAATGTAGCCAAGATTCCTAGTCGATGTTGTGAACAGTATATCAGAACTAGCCACCTGAATAGAATTCGGAAGAGTCAAAGTACTGCGGGATTTATTGTTACAGAATAGCAGTGCTTCTGTCTTATTATCATTCAGTTTGAGCTTGCTTAGAGTCATCCAAGACTTTACCTCACCAATGCACTCCTGCATCAATTGGACAGTNAAGCCAATATCAGACGGATCAGTGTGAGTGTAAAGTTGAGTATCATCTGCAAATGATTGGCTTTTAACTGAATGCTTTTCGAGCAGTAGAAGTAGTGGCCTTGTATACAGCACGAAAAGTACCGGACCCAAAACGGAGCCTTGAGGCACACCATAAACCAAGTCAGCTCTGTAAGAGATACAGTCATCTACTGATACCACTTGTGATCTGTTAGATATGTATGATTGAAACCAAGCCAGAACTGAGCCAGAAATCCCAAAATAATTTTGCAGGGTTTTTAGCAATGTTTGATGGTCGACGGTGTCAAAAGCAGCACTAAGATCTAAGAGGACCAATATAGAGATTTTTCCACTGTCTAGTGCGAGTAGGAGATCATTTGTTACCTTTAACAGGGTGGTCTCTGTGCTATGAGAAGGTCTGTAGGCCGACTGATTGGGACTTAGAAGAGTGTTGTCGTTAAGATAAGAAAAAAGTTGCTTTAAGACAATTTTTTCAATGATCTTAGACACAAATGAAATATTTGATACTGGTCGATAGTTGTTTAAATTATTTTGATCTAACCGTTGCTTTTTCAGCAAGGGTTTTATTACAGCAGATTTACATAACATTGGAAAAGTACCAGATGTTAGACTCTCATTTACTATATGTGTTATTGTTGGGAGTAAAAGATCTAATGACTCAACAAATAATGGAGTGGGGATTGGATCAAGAGAACATGACGTTGGTTTAGATTTTAGAATAACAGCTTTTCAGTAAACCTTTTCAGTATTTATTTTTTTTAGCCCTTGCACATCCTTGAGACCTCCTTAACATATATCCAAAATACCAAAACCCTCTATCTGGTATGGTTCAGGGAGAGTTGCATGTGCAAGCTCGAACATACAGCACAGGCATTTCGAATAGATAAATGCAATGTTTCCCGAGGGAAATTGTGTAAAAATGAGAACCGTTGTAGTGGAAGGTTTAATAACGTTAAGTAGACTAAGTAAAAAAGGTGCAGTAAAATTATTGAAAAAGTTGGGGTTTTTTACTTAATAAAAAATATTATTAATTTTTTTTTACTTTTTGTTATTATTTTTTTAATTTTTGAGTGTAATTTTATAGAGATATTAAAATAATTATTAATACCTTATCTAAAGTCACTCATATGGACATCTTTGCACTGAATTGCAACTAATCTTAATGCTAAAATTTATTAATTGATGTTTACAAACATGTGTTTATTTTGTACATAGTGTGCTCTGTGTACTTTATATGTCCGAGATATATGTGCACCCTGAAAGTCAACAGTGTAATCACCAATTTAAGTGAAATATCAGTTACCTGTTGATCTAATTTACTACATTTTAGGTACAAGGACGATTATTTTATGTTCGCAAATGGAAGAAATTTTAATATTTACAGAATTTAGGGGGGAAAAGATGAAAAATACACTTAAAGATTTGATCTTAAAGAACCTTTAGTGAGCTTCTTTACTTTAACTAACTTACATTTTTTAAAAAATTCTAAGACTATAGAAATCTATTTTGACACATTAATCGACTCTATTAACGTATTCAACAGAGCTCATCCATCATTATTTGACAGCTAAGCGTTGGCCGCTATGAGTTGCAGCCGAGAGAGGAATCGAACCAGCCAGGACTGGTGCACCGATTCAACCACCGTCATGAGCAATGACCTTGACCTCAAGGATCAAGCCTATGAGGTCAAAGTGACCATTGCTTTCATTGTAAGCCTCTTGATCATTGCATTGAACGTAATCAACCTCATTGTTCTGTGGAAGGTCACGTGTATCAACTTGAGGGTCAAGGTAATTCACTTTGTAATAAATGTTCCCTCTAAGGCTCTTTGGTCTGTGTGCAAAGTTAAAAAAAAAAAAACATAACACAAGTGCAAAGTTTCCCCGCATTCATTTTTAGCAATATTTTTCATAATTTGTCGTGCGGTAATACTAGACTGCTTCGCAGCGTCGGTGAGATTCTTCGTGGGTGACTCAGGGGGAGTCCCTCACGCCACAGGAACAAATCCTTGCCTTCGCATGGATTCGAACTTGTCTCAAATTTCTAAATCACATATTTTTTTTTATTGTAAGTGTTAATAGAATTTAGAGAGCAACTTTGAATATTATTTTAAATTCTAGAAAAGAATATAATTTTATTAAAATTTTAAAATAAAGAAAAAAAACTCTTTTTGTTTATTTTACCCGATTAGCCTCCCATTCCAATACCGATGTTTAATTTTTTAAAATATTATTTTCATTAAAAATCATCATTAATTACATTTTTGCAGGCCTGCTAGATTGTAAAAAAAAAAAAATTAACACGTGTTTCCTAATTAATAATGACATGTGGCAATTTATTTTTAACCAATTATGTCATTCATTCTCAATTCTTGATTGAGTAGGAGTGTACCGTTATACATAGACATAGCAATTTCTTGGCTGAGACCGTTCTATATTTGTTTACAGTTAGATGTGACAATTAATTTTAGTTGGTTATTTTAAAAGTTGATATGAGTTATTTATTTGTAAGTTGTTTTTTTAAACAGTTAGATATGACTTATTTATTTTGATGCTGTTATTTTAACAGTTATTTATTTTGATGCTGTTATTTTAACAGTTAGATATGACTTATTTATTTTGATGCTGTTCTTTGATTACACAGAGCCTGATGACAAGCATGAGTGTGTCTGACCTCATTCTGGGCGTGTTCGTCTGCCAGCCCGGCGTCATAGCGGCCATCTTAGGGGACTGGCCTTTCACCTCGGCCTTCTGTCAGTTCACGGGGTTCATCAACGGCATGAGCATCGGGGTCTCAGCCTGGAGCATGACGGCCATCTGCGTGGAGCGCTACCTGGTGGTGGCACGACCCTTTTACTTCCAGCAGCATCCGGGTCTCTGGGGTCTGTGGACGGTCATCGCGTTCATTTGGGGGTTCAACACGCTGTTCTTCTTGCTACCCGTCTTCACCGAACCCGATCTGTCATACTACACGTATCAAAGACAACATTTTATCTGCGGCTTCGTATGGAACCCATACTGGCTGCTATATGTCTCGCTGTGTTTATATCAAATCATCCCAGGCTTCGTGACAACTGTATGTTCACACTTCATCGTCAGGACACTGCGAAATAACAGAGTCAGTGACAGTAGTTCTGTTGTTGTGATCCGTCCAGACCCATCACCTGCGGAGCTGTCGGACTTTCCACCACATTCAGTGACCGAGTCGTCGCGAGCCGAGGCATCAACAACGCACACGGAAGTCAAGGGTTCAGGGAACTCTTCCGTCAAACTTGCACAGTTGAGGCGTGAGGCTAAGGTCTCTAAGGTACTCTTCATGACAGAGTTAGCGTTCTTCGCATGCACCATGCCGTATTTAATCTCAAGCTTGGTTGGGGAGTATGAAGCCATACACATATCTCGGTGGCATTATTTTCTTGTCTTGTGGGTTTTAAACTGTAACAGCTTTGTCAACATATTCATTTACTTCGCGTCGTATGAAGAATTCCGACTAAAATTTAAAATGATTTTTATACCACAGTGCATTCACAGATTACTAAACAAACATTAGCTGAAAGCCTGCTGAGGAAGCATGTTATTTGCACTGAAGTGAATTGATTTTCTATATTACAAAAGGTTTGATAGGCTTACATTCAGTACGTTTCTTTGAAAGCCCAATACATTTCTGAAACTTATAGTGCAAAGGTTTCTTACGATACAGCCGATAACATTAACAATTAAAAGTGAATCTGCTTCACAAATATTATGCCACATAGATGATGTAACTAGATGGATTTATTTTTTTAAATAGTTCATGTATATTTACTTATCTCTTTAGATCCAGGACATTTTAGATGTAATTAAACATGAAATGTAGTTTATGAAAATCGTATGTTGTGAATTAGGTATTTTGATACAACTTTTAATTTCTGGTTCAACTTCGGGGCCCTGATTTTGTCTGACACGTATGTCATTTAAAGCGGTTTAAAAATGTTTCTATTATTTTGCTGAAATTTCTGTGGTCGCAAGGTCAACAAAGCAACTGGAGAATGTAAAGAATGATACTGCAACGAGAAACGTGGTCCTCCACTACTGGAAAACGTTAGTTTCTAGGGTTGGGGAGCAGAACTTGGGTGGTGCTATCACTTGTCCGAGAATGGGGCGGTTCCAGAAGACTTAAAAAATAGCCCTTATGTTTGTATAGTTTTAAAAAGTTCGTAATTTCATATCATGTGAATGTAAGATAATTTTATGTACCGTTAACACAAAAACCTCTTTCCAATATTTTTGTTTTTACAATTTGAATCGCTTTACACACAGCTGACACCGCTACACGGTTGCAAATTCAATAAAAAAATATTCTTTAAAGATACACCTTTTTTATAGAGTGAAAATTCTTTCAAAGGACAAATATTAATGTCAAAACTATGAGTATGAGCAGTGTGAGGGAAGACAACAAGACAAAATAAAAATACGAGTTAACGAAACACTTGATACTGTTCGGCTTTATGTCTATTGCTAGAATCAAAGCCCCCCCACACACACACACACTTCATGAATAATATAAAAGCTTAGAGAAAATTTGAAAAAGATAAATTTAAGAATTGTATCATTTTACGATTATCTAAAAGTCATACGACATTAAACAAGTGTCTTCTTGGTCGTATTCGTTCAATGACCTGTTAATAACTTTGCAGATCTAATAAGAACAGATCTAGACAACAGAATATGTCCAAACAATGTCTAGCAGGATGTAGCCACGTAGCATATAAGTTTGTGACGCTCCAACTCCAACTAAATCTATTTGATCGACAGTTTAGGGACGAGTCTTGACAATAATTATTAATATACCTTAATGACATGCCTTCTTTACATTGCCGTCTTTGTTTTGTTGTCAATGATTATTGCCATCGCTTTATTTGTTGGATCTCTTTGCCTCCTGCTCTATAGCTTCTCTCTCCGGTCTAGATGACTAGGCATAAGATCAACAATAAAATTTATAATATTTATAATTAGATATAGCCCCCCCCCCCAACCACTAAAACATTTTTTTTCTGCAAATGAAGACTTCATTTACACGTTGCAATCTGTGGTGTTCTGTCTGTGGGTTTCTGTCTGTGGTGTTCTGTCTGTGGTGTTCTGTCTGTGGTGTTCTGTCGTTCTGTCTGTGGTGTTCTGTCTGTGGTGTTCTGTCTGTGGTGTTCTGTCTGTGGTGTTCTGAGTTAAGAGTTCATCAAAACTAAATTTACGAGCTGCTGTCTTTAATCTCAGGAGCAAAAAAACAACTGTATTTAACGCCTGTCAGTCTCCGGGGAATAAATTATTTTAAATTAAAATCTCCGTGTTTGAAATAAAATCCTTTAATTATATTAAATAAGGGTTTGAGGTTTTATTAAATTCTTCGGCTTGCAGTATAGATTTTATTTGTGCTGCATGCATTTGTGTATGATTATTTTAAATTCAGCCATCATAAGTTTAGCCAGCTTATGGGCTAAGGAAGAGGTTATACAAGGAAAATATGGGTTTTTATCGATTAATTAAAATTAAATCTTTAACTTTTGATAAAGTAATGATTAATTAATCGTTAATTTCAATTAAAACCAGGATACAAAATTTATGACGTCATATTATTAAACGTTCTTGTTGAAAATCTAAATAACACTGGGATGTCTCATTTAAATGTCATCTTTCAACCAACTACGCAAAAAGACAAGAATTTTGACAATTACTTGGATGAGCGGGTCTAATTGACAATACAACCAGCGAGCTGAACATCATTCACATGGAACAAAGGTAACTGGTATGCACAAGACGTTCTCAGCAAGGAATGACATTATAGGTTATCGGTGTTCATTAAGTTTCCATCATTGTAGCGGGTTAATTAATTCAGGAATGTTCATCTCCATTTAGTAACGCAGTAATTCCACAGAAGAGCTGTCATCATTTTGTATATCTAAATCAGACTCCATTACTACCATTAACTTAATAGGCTTTTCCCTTGCTTTGCTAAGTAGGCAAATTTTATCAACATTTTAGCCTCCCTGTCAGTCAATAGCTTAAAACCAAAATGTTTGTCTATTCTTCAGGAAATCTATTATATAATGCGCTAAGGCGCATTTCCGTCCGTCAGAAGCCCCTATACCACGCAACTCTTGATTACTTTTTTTTTTTTATTGAAAATATAGACGTAAAATCATAATGATTTTGGTTTTGAGATTAACTGAGCGTGTGGTTTTGCGCGCCGTAAAAAAATGAAGTGGCGTCATGAAGCTTTTATTATCTTAATTTATTTGATGTTACTAAATATGTTGATTATAATCCGAGTGTGTGAATAAGCATGTGTGCGAGTGTGTTGATGTGTGTGTGTATGTGCGTCTGTGTGTGCGTGTGACTGTGTGTTTGTATTAGTTGTGAAATAACGATTTATTTCATAGATTGCTAAAAGTGAAACTAAATATTGAAAAGACGTTTACCAGGTAATGGTTTATGTATAGTTAAAATTATGCACTGGATTATGTAAAATTCCGTTAATTTTATGAACACAAGTTTTTGCCGATGCGTTCTTCGTGTGTGCTTGAATAAAAGATAACGGGAAGTCATTGAATGTGACTTAAAAAACTGTTATTGAGAAGATCAATCTCCAATCATTTTTTAGAGATGGTTTTAGTTTATGTTTCATTTTAGAAGAAATGAGCCCTTGCGCATTAGTTGGACGATTACTCGCATGAATAGCCACAATGGGAAATAAACAGTGAAAAGAACTTATAATCGCTATTGAAATTTCATCATTTATAATTGTAACATGTAAATGGGTAAGATTGAGGCTGATGGCGCATATTTATTTTTAAAGAAAACGGAACATTTCTAAAATTTTAAATTGTATTCTACAATAATAAAATCACACGAAGATGGTTCGAACTAATTTCTCTTAGTCACTGTTAAATAACTATAGAAATAAATGTGAAGAAATTATTTCATTGCAGACGAAATATCAATTTTACATTTTAATATAAGCTTTTATTTATCTACGTATATTATCGGATGGAGGCAAATTTTATACGGGCTTATAACAAGTCAAAATTACAGAAAATGAAATTTCTTAATAGAAAAATTAACACAGAACCGCTTTTGAAGCATTTAACAAGTGATTTATCATAGAAACGATTGCAAATATTTGTTAGGACGAAGATGTATTTCTCTTAGGTGCTTACTTAATACAAGTAAGTGTTTTGGATCGATTTCATTATAAACTGACATTAAGGAAATTCGTATATAAAGTAAACGCGCAGGGATTTTAAATAATATTATGGTACGTGTATAAGTGTTTATACACTGTTGTAAGAGTGGGGTTAAAAAGCGGAATTGTAATTTTTTTAAAGAGGGGCAACTTTGTGAACTATTTGAAGGGTGCATTTCATTTCTTGGGTCATGATTTTATAATATCGCAGATCCCTGAGTGGCACTATTTCTTAGCCACTGATAATATCCTTTTTGAAAAGATTAAGAAAACCAGCAGTGTAAAAATTTAAGCCCAAACCTTGCGATTCAACGCGTGTTTTTTTAAAAACAAATAGACAATATTAAAAAATCTCCCCAACCCTACACATCCCAATCACATAAGAATTAAACAGCTCAATAAAAATAAATCTAATTTGTCCTAAATAAAGGTCATACATCAACTGTAAAGGAATGGATGTTGTGGATTAATTGGTAGATTAATGAAAAAGCTTACTT
>MUZC01004776.1:405432-420901 GCA_002072015.1 Radix auricularia
AGAAATTTATTTGATGTTCAAATTCTTCTTTTAATAAGGCTAGATGGTATTATACACGAATATTTTCTTGCAAGGACAAGTAACTAATCACCGCGCTCTTCTATTTTCTTTTATAATTACATCTATGGGTCAAACATTTCTCGTTGTACTTGCTCTAAAGATAGAACCACGGCTTCTGAATTTTCCCCACTCAGATTTTTCTCATTCTAACTAGGTGTACCATTTATATCTCCAACACTCTGTAACAGCGTTTTATATTGGCACATACCTTTGTTCCATGAAATGGGTTTGCATACTTTGCATTAATGTAAAAAAGATGGGCTCCCATAAATTGAGATATCATAGAAAAGAATAAAAGAATAAAATTACATTGAACTGATTAAAATTCTAGCATCTGATCTCGTTTTACTAACTACTTTAGATATCAATTTTTCAAAGACGCTTGCAATTTTTAAGTAGATCTCTATGTCTTTTTCGGAATTATTTATTATATTGTGGTGTTTATTAACGGAGAAATGAATAACTGTTCATTTTTAATAAATAACCGTATTTTAATGAAAACACAAGCTATTCGTGCAATAAAAACTCACAATAATTTTATGAACCTGAAACAGTAATATAATTTACAACTTGCAAGTTAAACACAATATTTGAACCACCATGTCATGTAGGTACTTGTTAGCGCATCATGCTGCGAATGTCGAAATTCCAAGCTAAAACTGTCGTGCCGATATTTATAGTACATATTTTCGGACCAGTGGTGATGTGCTGTTGTTTTTTGTGCCGTTTTCTTACAAAAGTGACATCTGTGACGTATACCGCTTAACTTTGCAAACAAATCGTTACCTGCTTTGAGCGATTTTAAATTTTTAAACGGTTTTTCGCTAGTTATAACAACCACTATGTTTTGAAACAAATGTTGCACAAATCCGTTAATTAAAACTCAAAATTTAGACTCCTTGTGTTTCACCATGGTTTCCCCCTTCAAAAGAAAAGAGGTAGTTTTCTGAAATGGCTTTAATTTTCAAATGCCCACAAATGCCGCCCTTTGGATGAGTGCCGCCCGGGGCGGACCGCCCCCACCGCCCCCCTCTAGCTACGCCTCTGACGTCTTATATTTTTTAACTGCGAGAATCTTAAATTTATAATCATTTTGTGCACCTCCAGATGCACACCTTGTATATAAAAATATAAGATCGAATAATTACGTCATAGCGTTACACATTCAAAGATCCAGTGATTTGGACTATTATTTTATTGATAATCAATTAATTAATTGTAACAAATTTTTTTTACATTGGCTGACTAAATATTATTTGTTTTTCATTGATCGAAATAATTTTTTTTTAATTTTATTCTTTTTATAAATTCTGAATGATCTGCGAATATCAATTTATTGCCATGTTTTCACTATATCCATACTTTGCAGTGCGTAATTACTAAACGTATATCATGCTAACATAAATATGCGTAAACGTATATTCTTATTTATATGTTCAAAAGGTTCGATCAAACGTTAAATTATAATTTTTTTAAGTGCTGAACGTTCAAAGATATAAAAGCAAAGATTTAAAATGTATCAAATATATAACTTCTGAAAATACCGCCCATGTTCTGAAACAGCGCTGAAATAGATGACTGAATAATCTTGCAACTACCATTATGCTGTTAAATAAATAAAATAAGTAGAATTTGAGCGAATAATTTAAATTTAAAATCTAAAGAAAAAGAGACAAAATAAACATTGTATGCATGATGTCAGCTAAAAGTGCTGACATATTGATGGAGTAGCTCTGCCAACAATTTTGCGTTCAATCAACGCTGACAAGTTCATTATTTGACGACTTAAAGACCACTTGGATTTCCAGCATGAGTGTCATTGTATAATCAGTCTGGTACGGAATCGAGCGGAAATTGAAAACAAAATATTTAAAAGAAAGCGTGGAGGGGAAAGAACAGAAAACAATTTCAAATCTTCCAAGAGTTGCGTAAACCGCTGGCGTCTTATTGCTTTCAATTTTTGTCGTTTCAATTCTCGCTCAATCCCCTTCCCCCCCCCCTTCTAACCCCTTCCTCATTACTTCAGATGATATGAGACTATTCAGGATGGCGTGGATTTCTGTCAATGGCAAATATTACTTTTTTTTCCCCTAGACCAATAACAGGTGTTTTGATCGAAACTGATCTAAGGTAATTGAAATCCGATACCAGGTTATTTCCCAGGTTCTTAGATTCGAAGTGAATAACAAAACCATTAGCAGTGCCGCCTAGTACATGGGGTAATACCATAGAGTCACCGTTCTTGGCACTCGCGGCCATGTTAATTCTCCTCTCCGTTGACACGCTAATGAATGCGTGTGAGCTCTGAGTGCGTGGAAATAAAAATTTAAATTCCTTTTAAATGATCTAGTGTTATATAAAAACAAATTTCCATTTAAACGCCTTGTATAGTTGACATTATTTAAAAAGAGTAAGGGGTAACTAGATCTATTTCAAGAGTCTTGTTGTGTCGCTGGTGTTCCCAGGGAAATGGAACGATAGTAGAGAAGGGAAAACTCTCAGCAGTTTTGCAAGGTCTCATGAACTTTTAGCAGCAACGGCATTGGTACGGAAAATGTTTTTGTTTTTTTTTAATATCCCAGTAGCTACTCAAAAGGTAACGAACAATGAATAACTCTCATGAACACAGTTAGCGGAAGGAAAACTGATTGAGAAAAGAATTTGTCTGCAATTATGTCTTCTTTGGGAAAAAAAACAACAACAAAATAAACTACCGTAAATTTCAAGAGATTGTTTTTCTAACATTCTCACTTTGTTTAGGGATGACCATTGAAGACTCTTTGAATTTTATTTAGTGAAAATTTGTTCAAGAATTTCTGCTAAAAATACATCTAGTTAAAATTTAAAACTTGTGGTTATTATGCATTAAAAAAAACTAATTATGTTCAAACTACTTAGTATAATGAAACAAGGGTTTTAATAATATTTACGTAAGCAATTAAACATTCGACAATGAGTTCGCATCGATTTCCAAAACTGTTTACTACCACTCTACATAAGCCTATCAAATGTTTAGTACCAGACCACGCTACATAAATCCATGAAATATCACCCTGGCCACGCTACATAAGCCCATGAAATATCACCCTGGCCACGCTACATAAGCCCATGAAATATCACCCTGGCCACGCTACATAAGCCCATGAAATATCACCCAGACCACGCTACATAAATCCATGAAATATCACCCTGGCAACGCTACATAAACCAAACCGATCCAATCAAGGCTGAATTCCACTATACCAGTGATGGCGAACCTATGACACGCGTGCCATGTCGGCACGCATAGCCTCCTTAGCCGCACGCAAATAAAGCAGTATCCTCTTAATTAAAATTTACTTTCTGTGCTGGCACTTTGTGTTGGCAATTTGCTATATATAAGTGGATTTGGGGGGAAATTTTTGGCAGGCAGCACCGAAAAGTTTCGCCATCACTTTACTATACGCTCTAAAGAAAGCTCTCTTAAAGAAGGCCCAAATCCGCCCGCTCTCCCACCACAAACTATATCATCAGAGTCTAGATGGTAAGCCCCTCTGTTTAAAACTCAGTCCAGTCATGTATTCACGTGATCAACTCGCAACTTACCGGTAATGGGATTTTGGTGCGTTGTTGTTCGAAGATATTGACAACTGGTTTTTGTTGGGGCTGGAGGACATTGTTGTTCTGTGGACGAGATAAAATAAACCATTAAACACTCACCAGAGTTACCAACTGTTTAAAATATGCAACAACTCAAAAAAACGAGAGGTTTCCTTTTTGTGCCTAAGCGAAAGGTAACGTCAGTTTATTATCATCTTTCTTCATTGCCAGCGACAGGTTTAGGAAATCTTAATATTGCCATTAAGTTTCGACAACGTATTCAAATTAAAACAGCCAAAAGAAAGAACAACATGGACCTTAAATTAAACAAAATTGAAGCGTAAAATTACGACTCCACACATTCCTTTTAAACAAGTCTCATGTAACTTTTTGGGTTTACAAAATATTTGAGATAATTAAACCTGCAGTGGCTTGAAATGAGGCAGATTTTTGTATCGTTTAGCCAGACTTTGCTCTCGTACTCAAACAACAAACTTCAAGACGGCATGAACAGTCATTAATTCAGTTTAATGATTCACTTAATTCACTACTAAATAACACTGTAATCTAACTTCACTTTCTATTTCATCAAACTGTCCTAAGTCCACTCACAACCTACCATCTACCCCCGTCCGTTGTTGGTCGTGTCCTATGTATGACCGAGTCATAACCAGATTTATTTAATTCTGTTATCAGTTTTCCAGTTAATAATAACAAAGCATATAACATAACTCCCTAGTGCCGAGACAACGCCTTGTCCGTCCATAAATCATCAAAGTTCCGACCCCCCCCCCCCCAAGATTCAGACTCGTGCGAGGGGTGTGGTTTGCCATAATCGTATTTGTTAAAACCCTTCCTCAGACCTCTGCTAATATTTCTCTGGCAGCGGCTCACCTTTGTTTACCTCAGTAAACACACCTGGCGTTCTCCACATCTCGGTCAGTTCAGCGGTTGGCTACTCTTTTATGTCCCTTCTGGCCGGCCCCAAGCCCCCCGCATCTAAGGACCTCGAGCGGCTCTCGTTCGTGGCGGTTAATCTTTGATCTAAAGACTCTCTCACCACCCCAGATCTCCACAGTAAAACATTGTTTTGTTCTTCTAATTGACTCAGATATAACACAAACGTATGGCTCTAAAGGACAACCTATAGAATTCGGGCAATGTCTTCTGTACTGTAACCTGAAAAGACCTTAGAGCTTTATCACGACCATGTCACCATGTGGCGCCCTTTGTACTTGACACCAGCTTAAACGACATTTGGCCATTGTTGGAACCAATCAAAGTGTACATCAAAGACTGTAACAATAAACTCCATCGATATATGCCTCAATAAATTAGCCAACTTGCCAGAGCAATAATTGTGTCTGAGAGAGACAGAGAGAGAGAGAGAGAGAGAGAGAGAGAGAGAGAGAGAGAGAGAGAGAGAGATAGAGAGGTGGAGGTTGCAGCATGAGCTTAAGAAGCTTGGAGCTAAGCTATTGGGGACAAAGTACAAAATTTCTCACAACCCAAAACATCATTTTAAAAAAAAAAAGAAATATATTCATTTATTGAGCTAACTCTTGACATTAATAAAGACATGAAATTATTTTGTTATAAAGCGGTCCCAGATGCATTATTTTTTCTCACTGTTTTATTTCTACTATAAAATTTTTATATATTTTAAAATCTAAACTTCTTCTTTGTATCTTCTCTATAGAGAGGTTGAGTCTCGTGGCAAGCGGTCATCGTCTTGAAGACGTCATTAACTGGCATTGATAGAGTCCAGGACGTAAATTCTTTATGTCCGGCAGAGTGTCCGGCCTGACACCAGAACGAGACGAGAGCCAGGGGTTATGGAAGTCTCCACGGCGGCGGGAGGATTGTCTGAAGGGCTCTTACGTGATTCTCTTGTCACTCAGGGCGGCGAACTGTTGAATAGACTCCAGGCCCAATACACTGACTGATTGAGTGTCTGGGTCTGCCTCTACCAATACACTGATTGAGTGTCTGGGTCCGCCTCTACCAATACACTGAATGATTGAGTGTCTGGGCCCGCCTCTACCAATACACTGATTGAGTGTCTGGGTCCGCCTCTACCAATACACTGAATGATTGAGTGTCTGGGTCCGCCTCTACCAATACACTGATTGAGTGTCTGGGTCTGCCTCTACCAATACACTGAATGATTGAGTGTCTGGGTCCGCCTCTACCAATACACTGATTGATTGTCTGGGCCCCCCTCTACAAATACACTGAATTATTGAGTGTCTGGGCGCCATCTGCAAATACACTGAATTATTGAGTGTCTGGGCCCCCCTCTACCAATACACTGAATTATTGAGTGTCTGGGCCCCCCTCTACCAATACACTGAAGGTTTGAGTGTCTGGGCTGCTAAACAAATCTACGACTTGTTACACTCCCCACCACTCTCTCAACCAAAATCTGTCTGATTGACTGCCTGAAGTGATAAACGAATCTACGCTCATGTGGTTCATTTTTAACAAGCAAAGTTGCCTTGGCGGATTGAGTGATGAAACTGATCATCCAGAAAATTGTTTTGTGGATTTAAATTTTAAATGCGATGCATGCCACAAATGAAAACTTTAATTACATGTGTGTCAGTAAATCATCACTATGTCTCTAATTGTATCATTATCGGTGTTATTGAAAATCAACATTAAATATGTTTGTATCATCAACTATGTTTTGTATGAGCCAACTGGGCAAACCATCTTTTGCTGATGTGTTTGTTTCTTAAAGTTATTTACCTGATACTGTTTTAAGTCAACTGCATGGGAATATATTGAATAATTCTGACAACGGTTAAAGTATTTATATAAACTTTCTCGCCTTTAGTTCAAACATAACACATGTTGGGAACATGGACAGATGGTAAACATTGTAGATCAGGGGTTGGCTAACTTATTTGCACCGATACCCCAATACCCAAACAGCAGATTTTAGTTGATTATATAAATATAGGCTCCAATGGACTTTCCATTTCCCCCAAGAGTTCCCTTGTTACTCCAAATGGGGTAATTCTCCCATGTTCGCAGACTCCAGGTGTCGACGATGTTTCGGAGGGCATTCATTGATCATAAGACCAATTCTTGTGGTTAGGGAGATTTGATGAAGTCAGTACTAAGACGAATGCACGACAATTAACACTGCGGTCTGGCCAACCAGGCAATGGTCACCATGACACTGTGGTCATTTCAATACAACCCATGACAACCATCAGTGCCGTCAGTTCAAACCAGCCGTGACCGCCACAACAGTGTGGTCAGTTTGACTCATCTCACGGAGTGGTGAAAGAAAGGGAAACAGCTGAGAGAATTAGAAAAGAGCGTGCCAGGCCAAATGAGAATCGGCGACTAATTTGAATAACGTGGGCCATGCTAACGATTTATGGGGCACTTAGAGAAGGTTATTCCCCCTGCCCCTACATTTTATTTCTGTGCTTTTATTTGCACGTATGTGTGTGAGCGTGTATTTGCCTGGTCGGTTAAATAAAATGTTGCAATAATCATATATTTTATCATATGTATTTATGTATTATTTTGGGCTTTGGAAGAAGAATATTTTACGACTCAGAGACAGTTAGATGCGTGTGCTATCAAAAGATAGGATGGGAATTATTTCACTCATATATAGGTAACACAAGGGCTCCGTGCAAATTGAATCCGAACAAGAAGGCTGAGCACATGGGGTTCTGAATAGAAAGTCTATCCTACTTGATAACATGTCGATAGAGTTGGAGTCTAAGCACAGACTCGGATCTAGTCATCGGATCACATTTTTCAGGAAACTTGGTGGAGGGGTGGGTGAGTGGATTTATTTCAAGATAAAGAAAAAAAACTTACGTAATAAGATAAGCCATGGGTCTTGTATGTTATACACACAGAAGGCGGACTTGTTGAGGGAGGAATGTTAGTGTGGAGTGATAGGAAAGTGATTTTGTCTTGGAGCGCGGTTGTAAATGGGGAGATTTTTTTGAAATTGCTTTTTTTTTCCTTCTTTTTTTTTCGGGTGTTGTCTGCAGTAACTCACAATTAACATGTAGTCGTCATCGCTTTTTTGAACAAATATCAATATTCACCGTGGATCGTTCAGTTAAATTGTTTCCGTTACGACTCTCCTAGTGAGACTCACAGATGGGCGTCAATGATTGAGAGCGACGTCAAAGTCAGGCGTCAAAGACTCCGAGCGAGACGTCACAGACGGGCGCCAATGACTCCGTTACAACACAAGAACACCTCTCGCGGCCTATCATCTGTTACTCGCGTTTCCCCCCAGCTTTAAAGCTATTGATACCTCTGAATATTTCATGTGTTCATCTGCCCTCGCCGGTGCATTCTGTCGTTGCCAGGCAACGAAATCAGTGCTATAAAGTTAATTGCACGTGTTTAGGACTGCCGTAAATCCTTCGAGATAACCCGCATCTTAGTCATTTTTATTCCCGATAAATTGATGTGAAATAATTGACACAAGCAATAAATGAACACCGTTTTTATCAGATATGTTGGAGGGTAAATATTGCAGCCGGAAATTAAAAAAGAAAAAATAATTGTAATATAAAAGAATAGCCTCTTCCCAGTTGCCATGCAACGAACGTCTTCCTTTGTTCCAAGCCCTCTAAAGAAACTTTTGTTTTCCCATTTATTTTATTTTAATTTTCCAATTGAATGAAATAGTAGAATTTTAGAAAAGTTATAGCTACAAACAAAGATCTTAAGATATACGCTGATGGCCTAGAATAAAATTTAAATTTCAAATTGAAAATAACCACGCGTACACACACAAAGGCAGGAAATCCATAAAATGCGTATTATTTACATAACATCAGAAGATAGGTCACAACATTGAACAAAACTTTTTTTTTAAAGAGTTTAATTTCATATCTTTCATTTCACAACGAGGGGATGAGCTGTGAGGTGAGGGTGGGGTTGGAGGCAGGCATACGAAGCAAGATCGCATCTGACTTTAAAACTGTGTACATACTGTAATCTTTTATAATACATGTCCACTTTCTAACCATGCTCACTGTTTTCAATCATCTTTGTTAATTTTGTGCTTGTTATTTGGATGATTCAAAGACTGTGGGAGAGAGAGGGAGAAAATAGTTTTGTGGGGGGAGAAATCCCACCCAGCCACCTACTGTAGGATTTGGCCAGCATGATTTGACGACAGCGAAATTATTTCCCCTGGATAATGAGAACCAGTTAGAGTTGTCTCGGCTTGACACAGCTGTCGGTCTAGCGCCGTCTGGTGGTAATGGAGTAGTGGTTGGTGCATTTAGGACATGAGGCTACTCGCCCATTTTGTTATCTAACCAAAATCATCAGATGTAACTCAGACAAGGTAAAGGACCGTCAATAAAACGTCATGCGGTTTTGGCGGATTCCTCCCTTCCTCCTCCCCTTGTGATACATCATCACAAAAATTTAGCCCCGCCCCCCTCAATATAACGTCTAAAGCTTTTAAAAAAGATGCTGATTTTCTAATAGGAAAAAAGGCTTTTGTCGGAGAGGGGGAGGGGGGTTTGTGCAAAGCTTAGTGACGTCATATTTGGAGTTGGGTCTAACTTTTTGTGATGCCGCGTGACGAGGGGTGTGGGTTGAAAAATCTGACAAAAATTGGTTGACGTCATTTATGGACCGCCGCTTTATGGCGCATGGTTTTATTTTAGTCTTAGATTATCCCAAATGTAATTTTTGGGCTGGGGGACATTGGGAAGTACGTAGCACAATAAATCAGTGAGCCTCATTCTTTTAAATCACTGAACGACATGATTACCTCATTATTTCCTGGGCCTTCTGTATAAACTTCATTTTTTGGGAGATGCCGATGAAAGGCGATGAATGCCTTTTAAAGTTTAGCAGTTACAGTTGCTTTTATTTCACTAGAGTTCTAAAAATCAAAATAAAGAAACAAAAAGGTGCAAGAAAAATAAAAAGATTGAAATTACAAGCGGTGAAAATGAATGAATAAATAATATATATTTTTTAATTTTAAAAAATTAAATGTGCAAAGTGAAATTAAGCATGCAATGTCAAATTAAGCATGCCATATCAAATTGTTTTGAAATAATAAAGCAATATATAAGACAGACAGCTAGATTTTAATAGGTTACTTTTTTAAAATCAATATTTATTTTCAAGTAAAATGTATGATATTTTTGCCCAAGTAAAAAAAAGAATAGGAGAAATTGACGCAAAATCCACAAAGTCTTTTGCAATCAAGAATTATGTCTGCACTAGAACTAGTTAATTACCCGTCAATAATCAAGAAACTTTTCAAAATAAATATATTTCAGCTGAAATCGATTAATTTAACTGTTAAATAATGAGAAAACCCCCCAGCGATTACGTCTATTTCAGTATTTGTTCATTTCCTGCGTCCGGATGACGGAAACCGTATACATATTTGATCACCTCTTTTCCTTTTGGGCTCAACATTAAAAACCTTGGCTTCGAGCCACTAAATGAGGCCCTTGAAACGCGTGTCTTCGTTAAGAAGCTTGGCGGGGGGGGGGGCGAAGAGTGAAAGCCTGTCCTAATAATAAAGGACTCTTAAAACATTAAACTTTATAATTTATACTTTCCTTTAATAACCCCAAAACATTAATTTTGGCTTAATGACATGTCTTTATAACATCTTGTTCAGTGTTTTAGTATAGGCCTATATTTGTAAAATTTTGTCTGCCCCCCTCCCCCCCCCCCCAATGATTTCTAAATTTGTTAAGTTTAGAGACATTTAAAATTTCAATTTAATTGGCGCTAGGAATTATTTAATGCAGTGATGTACTTTTTAAAAAAAGTTCAATAGCAAAAACATTTGTAATAGAAAATATATTGAAATGTTACTTGAATTGGAGAGCGAGAATAGAATATATTCATCATAAAAACTAAAACTGAAAATACGTTTATACTGAAAAAATATTTTGGATCATTTTTTTTTTTTTTTTGGGGGGGGGTTAAAATATGTCCATTTAACGGAGCAGAAACATCTTACAGACACACAGATCAGACGGACAGACAGGTCAGACGGAAAGAGATATCAGACCGGATGACGACAAAGTTAAGTCCAGATTCTTTAGCTGAGGGCCCGGCATCCGCTGAGATTTGACCAAGCCAACCTTCCTGATAAGGGCGCTGTCCCACCAGCCCTGCCCACCGCGTGAACCCCCAAACAATGATTGCATAACCCTGAGGCAATCGATAGTATCGCGTATCAACCGGGTTGTTGTTAACCAAAGGATCAATCCCCCCTCTTCCCAACCCACACACGGAGTCGAACGTTCATTAAATTAACCGCCGTGGTAATAGCTCGGCCAAGATTGTGTTTGCATAAAGCCGAACCCAAGTACGGGACATGTGTTTTCTTTTGTCGTGCCGTCTCACCTCTGTACTCCCACCTTTCTTGCAAGGTTAAACCACTCATGTTCACATCGCGCCATGGCTTTAGTCATAGCTGAGCTGATGGCGAAGGTTAATTTAGTCATAGCTTAGCTGATGGCGGATGTTAATTTAGTCATAGCTGAGCTGATGGCGGAGGTTAATTTAGTCATAGCTGAGCTGATGGCGAAGGTTAATTTAGTCATAGCTTAGCTGATGGCGGAGGTTAATTTAGTCATAGCTTAGCTGATGGCGGAGGTTAATTTAGTCATAGCTTAGCTGATGGCGGAGGTTAATTTAGTCATAACTTAGCTGATGGCGGAGGTTAATTTAGTCATAGCTTAGCTGATGGCGGAGGATAATTTAGTCATAGCTTAGCTGATGGCTGAGGTTAATTTAGTCATAGTTTAGCTTTTGGCGGAGGATAATTTAGTCATAGCTTAGCTGATGGCGGAGGTTAATTTAGTCATAGTTTAGCTTTTGGCGGAGGTTAATTTAGTCATAGCTTAGCTGTTGGCGGGGGGGTGGTGGTAATTTAGTCATAGCTTAGCTGATGGTGGAGGTTAAACTGGGTCTCAACTGAATACCGTACCGGCTTATTAAATTTAATCATCAATCAATTAACTGACCCATTCTTCAATAATTTCGTGTTTGCGGTGTTGCCGTAGAAGTTGAAAGACCTTTCAATCATCTCAAATTCATTCCCAATAATTCATTAGCATATATCTTTGACAGGCATCCTCAATATTATACGGTCATATTTTACTTTTTCATGTAGCCTACCCCGCCAACCAGTTTCATAGTCATCGTTCACTAGAGTTGGTCCACCATTAACCAAGCAATATCCCCCCCCCAACTTATTCCCAACAATCTAGCACTCATATATCTGACACTGTTAATCCCCATTTTCACCACAGCTGTTGTGACCGTCAAATGTTGCGTTCACTGTTATTTCACAACAATATCAAAAGTCCAAACGATTTGTTGTTCTGTGTCGACGACGGTCCATCATTTTCAGCAGTATTTGTTTAATGGTAAGGGTAAGAGCTACATAAGTCGAGTCGGTAGACAGAAAGAGGATGAAAAAAAAATGTATCCAATGCCCTGGAGATCACATTAACCAGACTTTGAATTTATTCATTTCATCAAATTGCTGACCATGTATGAATCTCCAACCCCCCTTCTCCCTCTCAGCCACACAAACTGGGCCTGTAACTGGGCAATGCGAATCGCATACATAAATAACGAAGTGGGCGAAGGTTTAATTAATTTTAACAATGGTCGGCCATCTCGTCTTACGACATTCACCAGGCGTTGAACTCGCGCCAAGACATCCATGAACAAGGCGTGCACTTGCGCGCACTTTGAGCGGTCGATTTCCCGATGAGCGTTCATTTTATAGCCTTTGATTGACAACAGAAAACCTGAGCGATTATGTACATTTTCCAATGAATGCTATGAATGAAAGATGATGAACACTTACAATTTTTTTTTTTTTGGTTTGTTAAAAATAAAAGGCAAGAAATAGAGCATTGAATCACAATCGCATGTTTTAAACCTTAACTCTGCTTGCATCCCCTAGAAATTGTCCACTGTTCCCAAGAGGAATGCATTTTAATCATCGTTCTCAAGTATTAGGATCATCAAGGTCTAAAAACGCTAAACTTTTTTTTTTAAATTCTCTTCCTAAGCGCTTAGAAAACGTAAAGAAATTTAAAGAAATCTTTTCTTTTTTTTAAAGTATATATGTTATTTATGAAAGACAAAATACTGAGTATATGTTTTTAAATAAAAAATACTGCACGGTGTCTTGTTATATAACACACGTCTTCAATGGCGCTGCGTCCTCTTCTTTAAAAAGAAAGTCTTGCCTAAATCGATGTCTACCGTAACTAATCCTATTTACTTTTATCCCTTCAGTTCGTTTCTTTATTGACATCACTTTGAATGAAAAAAATTGTGTTGAAGAAACTTTAAAATGGGTCACTGTATGACTTATTTACTTTGTGAAGTGGGTCAAGGCCGAAAAAATGGTAGCAAGAACTAGGTTTTTGTGCTTTAGATCTATGGCGGATTAAAGGGGGGGAGGCTGAGCGGGCTAAAACCCGACGGTTCGGGGGCCACCAAACTTTTCATACTTTATAATAAAGTGTACAAATGTTTGCACGAACCCTTGAAAATATAATAAATACAATAAATTTATAAATATTATCTATAATCTATGCAACTAATTGCGATTCAGTCTTAATAATCGATAAAACTTTATTTAATTGGCTCACTTAGAGAACATAGTATAAAATATAGTTTATATTTTTAAAATTTCTCCGTTTAGACAAGTTCCGCTGGCTGTGTGGAGACAGCATGGGCTCGTGATGCAACTGGTGTTGGGGTTCGATTCCCAGCAGTGGTAAAGCACATTTTTCTTTTCACACTCAATTCTAACATACCTCAAACACTTCAAACAGTTATTTCTTCGTGTTCGTTTTTTTTTTTTTCATTATTCATATTTAGTTACAGTCATATATTAGCTGTTAACAATCATTTTATTTTAAGGGACGCTGGCTGGATATGGCCCCCGTTTGATTGCAGCCCGGGGCCCCGTGCAGTCTTAATCCGCCCCTGCTTTAGATCATCTATTTACAATATGTATTGTATGTATGTGTGTATATTGATCGAGTTCCTCGCACTTATGTTGCAGTTTTATAATCCTTTCGAGTGTAAAATTGTGGGCCTCTTCATAACTTAGATTTAAAGTAACATTTAAAGGAACGTGTTTTGAAAAACATAATAACATGGGAGCTCTGAGTCCACTAGCTGTCTCTTACACCAGAAGTTCTTCTTGATAATCAAAGTCGAGTTTTGGTACATTTCCATAAACAATTCGTCGTTAGCTTGTCTGGTCTCATTAAAGTCATACACGGATCAATTCTGTTTACATCAAATATGGCCTCTATTGACTAAGCCAATGATTTATGATGAAATGAACAAAGGTTTTATGTCATGAATCTACTCCTTTAGTGTCGCACTGCACCGCCTGCCCGTGTCGTAGAAAATGTTGGGAGAAATAGGGGTTGTGGAGCGACTTATTCGCTAATGACAGGCAGAATTGTTGGTCCTCCTGGAGAGCTTTTTCTTATTATTCTACTGCGCACTGTCGATGCAAATTATCTGTGGGATATTCATCGATGAAGAAGACTTGGGAAAAGACACGAGCCTCACAAAAATATTACTGTTTTGGAAATAGAAAAACTGGAACCAAAAAAATTTCTTAACAATTACTGCTACAATTGACAGCTTAAAATTTTTTTATTGGAGATCAAATTTCCAAATTTCAAGTGTTTGTGAATGAAAATTTCCTTTCATACCTTCATTGAGTTGGAGCATGAAAGCTTTATTTCCCACTTTCTTGAGTTTGGGCGTAATATTCATATTCCCCACCTTCTTGAGGTGGTGGAGGAAAACAACATTTCCCAACTTCTAGCGTTGGTTCATTAAAACCCCATTCGCTACCTTTTTTGATTTCGTGCATAAAAACACAACTTCCCCCCTTTTTGATTTGGTAAGCGAAAACCCTATTTCCCACCTACTTGCGTTGGTTAATGAAAACACAGGGATACTATTACAAGTCACTCGCGTTATTGTTAGTCATTTTGTTGTCCGGAGAAAGAAGTCATTATACAACCATTCCCCGCTTGGAATCAATGCTATCGTGTTATTCATTGGGCACTTTACACGCTGTTATTTAATTTTATCGGCACAATTGGTTGTTGATACATCACATATTGAAGGTGAAACAATTGTTCATCTTAACCCCCCAAAAATGGTTTATCATAGCAAACAGTTTTCAACTCCTAGTGTTAACGGTATTTAAAACAGACTAGCGTCCCCAAGTACCAGCAATATTTAAAAAGACTAGCGCCACCAAGTACCAGCAATATTTAAAAAGACTAGCGCCACCAAGTATCAGCAATATTTAAAATAGACTAGCGCCCCCAAGTATCAGCAATATTTAAAATAGACTAGCGCCCTCAAGTACCAGGAATATTTTAAAAGACTAGCGCCACCAAGTACCAGCAATATTTAAAAAGACTAGCGCCACCAAGTATCAGCAATATTTAAAAAGACTAGCGCCACCAAGTACCAGCAATATTTAAAAAGACTAGCGCCCCCAAGTACCAGAAATATTTAAAACAGACTAGCGCCCCCAAGTATCAGCAATATTTAAAACAGACTAGCGCCCCCAAGTACCAGAAATATTTAAAACAGACTAGCGCCCCCAAGTACCAGAAATATTTAAAACAGACTAACGCCCTAAAGTATCAGCAATATTTAAAACAGACTAGCGCCCCAAAGTATCAGAAATATTTAAAACAGACTAACGCCCTAAAGTATCAGCAATAATTAAAACAGACTAACGCCCCAAAGTATCAGAAATATTTAAAACAGACTA
>MUZC01004776.1:439675-458288 GCA_002072015.1 Radix auricularia
CCCCCCCAGTATCCCTTCTCCCGCCATCTCCTACAGATCCACTAAACGGCCTGTCGTGCTATTGGTCAGATCTGTGGTGCTGATTCTCCTGTGCCCTTGCTGGGGTCACTCGGTGCATTCATCACCATCAGGCCACCACGTTACTGCGGGTGACTATGGCGCTATTGTCTGTAGACCTTGCAGTACAAAAATGACACACTTACAAACGCCTGCCCTCTTTGTTCGACCAGACTCAGGGAATGACTCAACGTGACCTAGTCTTCCCGTCAAATGTCAGGGGATCATCGGTTTAAGACAGTACAACAATATTTTTTCAACTGTTATAATGAGTTTTCTTTAAAAGCCTCCCCCCCCCCATTTGAAATAGTCAAAATGGATAGTGGATTAGATACGTTTTCCTCAAATGCGTCAAGTATTTTTAAAGTTTTACGTTGACGGCAAAGTTCCAATAATGTCCTTGTAGTAGCCTTGTAATTTAAAAGCTTTCATATTTTGTTCTCTCGCTCTCAACCGACCTCTGTCGGCCCTTCTCGTTCTATCGGTCTATGTATTTTTTATCCTAATCTCTCTCTCTCTCTCTCTCTCTCTCTCTCTCTCTCTCTCTCTCTCTCTCTCTCTCTCTCTCTCTCTCCTTCTCTTTCCTCTATTAAAATAAATAAAATGCATAGAAAAACAAGCTATCTTTGGAATAAATATAATTTCATAAAATTATTACACCAATCCGTAGCTAACTTTCAAACCATTACCTAAGTAAATTCAGCACAGATAGCCCCGTAGAAGAAATTTGGAAAGATATAAAAACACACCTAAAAACTAAAATAGATGAGAATTTTCCAACAAAACTAACATTTAATAGAATTAACAAATGCTGGTTCAATTCTAAATGAAAAGAATTATGCAAACCAAAAGTGAATTTATATAAGAAATTTAAGGCTACCAATTTAAAAGGGATACACAAAAAATACTTAAAAACTGAACACTTGACACAAAAACTTATTGGAAACCTCCAAAATTAATATATATATATATTAGGGTTGCGGAAATTATCGATTAATTTCTCGATTAATCGGTAAAAAATTTTTATCGATTAAAATTACTTTAATCGATAAAATAGCAATTAAATTTACAGAAAATGTTCTACACAACTTATAAGATTTATTAATTAAATATTAATTATTAATAATTAACAATAGTTTGCTTTATTTACGTACACACTTCTCCATTGAAAAGAAAAAGATTTCTAAAGTGTAAACTTTAAAATAAGCTGTTTTTATTAGGAAAATGATATAAAAAATTAAACATTGTTTTTACTTAATTATCAATAACAAAATTCGAATTCATTGAAATTATGTTGAACTACTTGTATTTAAATTTTAAAAAATTAATTGCCTGTTTTTGTTACTTCCCTTGAAATTTTCAGTAGATGACGTCATAATCTTATTTTTAGCTTCAATCAAAATTATCGATTAATTATTCGGTAATTTTTCAAAAATTAACGATTAAATTTAAATTGATCGATAACAGCCCTAATATATATATAAACAATGTAATTACTAAATATAACAATAAAAACTTATGGTCCTTTATCAAATCTAGAAAAAACGGAGTCTACAGGTATAACCACACTAAAAGGCTCAAATAATAAAACCTATAATGATAACGAGGCTAAAGCTAATAGCCTTAACACATATTTTGCATCATCATTTTCTGCCTCAGGCGACAAGGAAGTTTTAATAAATTTAAATAAAATGGAAAAAATAGGTAACATAACTGTAGATGAGATAGGGATACATTCAATCCTAAAAAACGTAAAAATGAACAAAGCTACTGAACCAGATGAATTGACTGCAAGGTTGCTAAAATAAGCAATGAACTGTCCCCAATCCTTGTAGTTCTTTTTCAAGCCTCTCTAAACCAGGGCAAAGTGCCCCAGGATTGGAAATTAGCCAACGTAAGTCCACAAATTAAAAAACAGACCCTGGTAACTACAGACCTGTATCACTTACCAGTATCACCTATTACTAGACTTCTCAAAAGCATTTGACAAAGTTCACCACCTTAGTTTACTTAAAAAACTTAAATACTTTGGAATCTCAGGTCCCTGGCATCACTGGATCCAAGACTCCCTATTGGGTAAGGAGCTAACTGTAATAATTAATATAATAATGATAATAAAAATGATAATTTATATAGCACTGTATCCCAGCAAGGAGCCAGGCTCACAGCGCTTTACATGGAAATAACAATACATATATTAATAAAAGAAACATTCATATCATACTAACTACATAAATGACAATACGTTAGACATCAGCTACGTTAATCATTTAAAGAAATGTTGTTTCATTAATTTTGAAAATAAATTTTAAAAAGATGTGTCTTAAGTGCAGTCTTGAATGACTTAGCAGTTGAAATACTACGGATGTGTAATGGAAGAGAAGTCCATTGTTTGGCTGCACAAAAAGAGAATGACCTTTCGCCAAATGTTTTAGTTCTTGTCTTAGGAACACAGAGAATGCGTGTGTCTGCAGAAGAGCGTAGCTGACGACTTGGTGAGTAGACTGACAAAAGTTCAGTAAGATATGAAGGGCGTGAGTCAGAAAAGAAGTTGTGACACAGAACGGCCAGTTTGTAATCAATTCGGGCTTGTATGGGTAGCCAATGAAGTGAGTAAAGTAGCGGAGTAACATGGTCATGTTTTTTTGCCTTTAGAACTAATCTGGCAGCTGAATTTTGAACTCTCTGTAGTTTTTCAATGCATTGTTTTGGCGCACCTGACAGAAGAGAATTGTAGTAATCCATACGAGCTAGAACAAGAGCACAGACTAGAGTTTTTGTTGCACTATCTGTTAAGTAATGACGGATTGAACTGATCTGACGAATGGCAGTATAGGCAGAGCGACAGATGTGATTGTTGAAGTTGTTGGTAGACATGTTGTCAGAAATAATGTAGCCAAAATTCCTAGTCGGTGTTGTGAACAGTATATCAGAACTAGCCACCTGAATATAATTCGGAAGAGTCAAAGTACTGCGTGATTTACTGTTACAGAATAGCAGTGCTTCTGTCTTATTATCATTCAGTTTGAGCTTGCTTAAAGTCATCCAAAACTTTACCTCACCAATGCACTCCTGCATCAATTAATGGATTAAATCTGCACCAATAAAGGTTAACTCAGGAGTTCCACATAGAAGTGTGCTAGGTCGCTTACTCTTTTTATTTTATATAAATGATTTACCCAACAACATCTCAACAGGAACAAAAGTTAGGTTATTTGCTGATGATTGTATAATTTATAGAACAATTAAATCAGAACAAGATAGCAAAGTTTTACAAAAAGACTTAGATAAATTAATGAAATGGGAAACTAACTGGAGTATGTCCTTCCAGCTAGAAAAGTGTCAACGGCTAAGAGTAACAAAGAAAAAGAAACAAATAAGTTAAAAATATTTCATTCATGGAAAAGAACTAACCCAATTTAAAGATTCAAAATACTTAGGAGTATAATAAATGAAAAACTATCTTGGAATCCCCATGTCAATGAAATTATTTAAAACTCAAACAAACCCTTAGGTTTTATAAAAAGAAACTTTTACAAATCTAATAAACATATAAAACTAAAATGCTTATACTAGAATATGCATCTTCTATAGGGGACTTATCTAACAAAGAAACTATTGATTAACTAGAACCAATTTTTAAAAAAGAGCTGCCATATTCATTACTGCAGAATATTCACAACTGACAAGAGTAACACCATTAGTTAAATCATTAAACCTTGAAACACTGGAGGATAGAAGAACAAAGAGTAAATTAGTAATTGCACATAATGCAAATAATTCTAATTTAGACATGCAACACAAATAAAACTTAATTCAACCCTTAGAAAGATAATAAGTATAAAAACACCTTTCTTATTCGGTATGCAAGAACAAACACATAAAGTTTTCTTTCTTCCAGTCCGAGGTGCAGTCGTGGAATTGGTTGCCTGAAGAAACCAGGAAAGCCAGCCCTTTATCATCACTTAAAACTGTAATAAGAAAGCAGGACTAAACACAAACCATAGATAAACGTAGGATGCAATAATCCTCTGTATAGAAGCGTGTGTAACAGATAAGATAATATAAGATAAGATAATATAAGATAAGATAAGATAAGCTCTTCTCCTTTCACCTCCATCTTAAAGTAAATGTCTCCTACCAAAGCGCTCCTCGCTTGTATGTAGCTGGTTTATTATCTGTCTTGGACAGCATGCCTTGAGCCTTTTAAAAAAAAATTTTTTTTTAAATGTGTATGTGGCCCTTACGTCGGGCCATGTAAAGACAGTTCACATTGCCGTGACGACTTATTGTCTGGAGCTTTTTACCCTGGTCTGACTATTCCCGAGGGTAAAATCGCGTCCTGTATATAACAGGATAATTTTGGGGGCCCAATGGATGAGAAAACGGTTCCAGACTCACGCCCAGCAGCTCCGACTTTACTCCCGCTCAGCGACGTCTTGATCAACATCTTCAGCACGACGCCCTTGAGCGGTTGAACCACTTCAGCACGGCGCCCTTGAGCGGTTGAACATCTTCCGCACGGTGCCCTTGGACATTTGAACCACTTTGGCACGGTGCCATTGAACAGTTGAACCACTTTTGCACGGTGCCCTTGAACGGTTGAACAACTTCAGCACGGCGCCCTTGAGCGGTTGAACATCTTCCGCACGGCACCCTTGAGCGGTTGAACATCTTCCGCACGGTGCCCTTGGACATTTGAACCACTTTGGCACGGTGCCCTTGAACAGTTGAACCACTTTTGCACGGTGCCCTTGAACGGGTTGAACAACTTCAGCACGGTGCCCTTGAGCGGTTGAACATCTTCCGCACGGTGCCCTTGGACATTTGAACCACTTTGGCACGGTGCCCTTGAACAGTTGAACCACTTTTGCACGGTGCCCTTGAACGGTTGAACAACTTCAGCACGGCGCCCTTGGACAGTTGAACCACTTTGGCACGGTGCCCTTGAACAGTTGAACAACTTAAGCACGGCGCCCTTGAACATTTGAACCACTTCAAGCATGGCGCCCTTAAAGAGTTGAACCACTTCAAGCATGGCGCCCTTAAAGAGTTGAACCACTTCAAGCACGGTGCCCTTAAACAGGTGAACCACTTCACCTTGGACAACTGAACAACCTGCACTTTCATCGTCAACAAACACAGAGGTCGAAGGTCATTAAACGATGGTGTGTGTCTTAATCTCGACCACCAGGCTCGCTGTCCACTCCTGTGGGAGTCCTGGCCGTTAATTGCAGGAAAATCCCCCGCTGAGGGCTGGGCTCCACTACATCCTATCCCAGTGTTTACGATTTCGGTCATTGACACTATCCCCCCAGGGGCTTCTTAATTGCCCTCTATTCCCTGATGACCCACAGCAGACCCTGTACAACCAACTTTTCTCCTGTTTGTAAGTTCCACATAATAATGGTCATAAAAAATTTACGTCGAATCAGGGATTCTCAAAATATTTTACAGTTTAAATTCAATTTGATAACATTATAGTCTATCGTTTAGGTTGCTTTTGGCATAATTTGATAATCTAACATACATACACCAATTTTTTATATTATATTTCAGATTATACTTGTTAATAAAAAATATTTGATTGACATTAACAACTCTTGTCTTGTGTATTGTACCGTGCTTATACTAACATCAGCCTGGGTCTGCTTAAGTAAGGCGTGCATTCAATCATTGTCTTTTATCAATGTGTTTCATTCTCACCTTTGGGTAATGTACCCTAAAAGCTGTGAGACTGCGTGGCTGCGGCGCGAATATCTGACCGATGCCACGAAGCAGTTTAAAATTACCGGGCAGAAAATTTGGTTTAAAAAAATTACAGTAAAATTGGATTCTGTGCAAGTTTGTTTATTTTTTAATTTGCTCACGGAAGAGATAGCCTTTGAGGAAACATTGCTTTTTGGTTGAGTTAACTAGAAGTCTTATCACCTGGCTTATTTTACTGGCGAACCGCATCAAGCCGCATTGCCATAGGGATATTCCTCCAACAATTATAGGAATCGACATGTCAGAATCCTTGGCTGACGCTATGTTCAACGGCCTCCTCCGCTTCACCACATATTCGTCAGTTGATATCCTTTCAAGTGGTACAGTGGTCAGAACTGGTCAGTCCTCATCTGGGTGATGAGTGTCTGAGTGTTACGAGGTGGTTACCACCAGGGGTCGGTATTGTTCGCCCGCGGCATGGACTTGTAAAATTTTCTGGCCGAGTAGCGATTTCTCTCGGCAATGGTTCCTTGAGCCACACACTAACTGACCCCAAGCTGGGTCATCAGCCAATGTTGAGCCTCACACTAACTGACCCCCAGCTGGCTCATCAGACGATGTTGAGCCACACACTAACTGACCCCCAGCTGGCTAATCAGACTATGTGTCTGGAACTGAGCAGACTATCAATAAAATTACTGGTGATGCCAGCCTCACAACAAAACGAGAAAATAATATGTACAAAGAAAAATGTCCTTAATAGTGAAAATTTGTTAATGTCTATTTACAGCAAATGTCCATCTTTAAGCTTAGGAATTATTCCTTTATTTCAAGTTTAACATTATATATATANAAATAAATAATTAATAATAGTTTTTATTTTATCATTATTTTTTTACGTACAAACTTCTCCGTTAAGGGAATTCAGAAAGAGTATACTTTAAAATAACCTGTTTTATAAGGACAATGATATAAAAAAAACATTGTTTTTAACTATTTAACATAAACAAAATTTAAATTCATTGACATTATATTGAACTACTTTTTTTAAAATATATCCCCTAAACTAAAGTACGTGTTTTAAATTTAATTAAATTAAATATTTAGGTTATGGGCATTTTAAAAAATGCAATAAAAGGGCACAAAATATGAAGGAAAACGAAATAGTGAAAAAAGAGATTATTAGGTCTTAGAAAAAAATCATAGCTTTCGAACCACTTGGGATAAAAAGATGATCTTTATGTTTTTACTAATCATCAAACAATTTCTATACAGCTGTATTACTTTTATATTTATAAAATTAATTTGAAAATTTCATTCAAGTGCCTCATTTTAATACGTTATTTAACTTGTTTTCAGTGCTAACTGTTTTAAAATAACTTAATGAAAATACCAATTGACTGTTTTATTACTTCCCTTGAAATTTTCGGTTTAATGACGTCATTCATCTTTATTTTTAGCTTAGCAAAATTATCGATTAATTAATCGGTAATTTTTCAAAAGTTAACGATTAAATTTAATTTAATCGATAACAGCCCTAATATATATATATATATATATAAGAAAACATCACAATGTAAGCTTACATACAAAGAGCTGGGGGGTTAACAGCTGTTATAATGATTTAGGTTCTTTTACTTGTACTTAATGGTCGGCTGGATAGCGAAGTCAGTAGTGCGCTCGCCTCACAAGCTGAGATGCGTGGGATCCAGTCTACGCTAAGCAAAATTATAAAGATTGAAAAGAGGTCCATCGCTGACCTGGACAGGAGATGGGCGCCGCCAAATGTACCAAGCCCCGAGAAAGTTCTTAAGGATACATTAGAAACCCTTACGACCACGAGGTTGGGACACAACAAAGAAAATTGTTCCTATGACAATAAGTAAACTGAGTGATGGGTAAGGTGAAAAGTTATCTAATAAAAAGTTACCTTACTTAAGAGGACAATGTATGTTTACCGGATTGATAAAAACTCTCAATTTTGTTTAAAACATAGCTCTGTATAAAAAAATTATTATCATGCACGTTTTCACTGTTTGTTTGCCACAGAAAACGAAAAATTGATTTGTTTTAACGAAAAGAAAAAAATAATAAATGGAATATTTTGTTTGAAATAGGATATTGAAAAAAAAACAAAACAAATCAAACAAACCATCAACTCTATAAACAAAGATAGTTTATGCCATATTTTAATTCATTTAGAATTTGATAGTTGCTGTTAAAAAAAAAAAAGAAAAAAAAGAAAAAAAAAATTCTAATTTTTTTTTTCAATTGTGAGCCTCAAGATCAGAATCTATGGCGGATTAAGGGGGGGGGGTGAACGGGCTAAAGCCAGGGGCCCCCGATCGTTTGGTGGCCCCCAAACTTTTTATATTTTATAATAAAAGTGTACAAATGTTTGCACGAACCCTTGAAAATATAATAAATTAATAAATATTATCTATACAACTGATCGCGTTCAGACATGATAGTATTGATAGTACTTAATAATCAAAAAACTTTAATTGGCTCACTTCGCATAATATAAAATATAGTTTATATTTTTAAAATTTCTCGTTTTAGGGAAGCTCCGCTGGCCGAGTGGGGATAGTATAGGCTCGTGATGCCAGCGGTGTCGGGTTCTATTCCAGCAGGGGAAAATAAAGTTTTTCTTTTCTCACTCAATTATAACATACCGCGAACACTTCAAACAGTTATTTCTTCGTGTCCGTTTTTTTATTTTCATTATTAATATTTAGTTACAGTCTTATATTAGCTGTTAATAATCATTTTATTTTAAGGATGCTGGCTGGATAGGGCCCCCGTTTGATTTCAGCCCGGAGCCCCGTGCATCTTAATCCCCCCCCCTGATCAGAACACAAAATCAAAACTGACATTAATTAAAAGCTGAACTTATTTTATAAAAAAACAAACATGTCTCTTATTTTCTTATGTGATTCTTAAATCAAATAAGATAACTATATATAGTCGAAATATCATTTATCTGAAACAAACTTCAGATTCTTCTATAAAGTAGGCGTAACAATCGCTGCTAATTTGCTCAGCGATTTTTTATCCTGTCAAACGGTACTGTTACTCTTACAAAAGTACAACTCAATTTTCAAAGTCAGCTTATTACAACCCCTTACGAAATTATCCGCCTTGCCCCTAACTAACACAAACCAGATTTTTGTCATAATAACTGGCGTTTCCTAGGAAATCCAATTTGATCCCATTTTAGAATGAATCGGAAATAGAAGTTTGATACGGCTGTTTGGGTGGGGTAGGAGGGGGGAGGTGTGGTTCGGATGTAATCAGCTCTGAGAACTGAACCAAAACATGACCTAAAAAACGTATGCCAAAAATGAACCTTTTAATATTCTCCCTTGGCCTAATTTTCCTAGCAATTGTCTTTTTTTATATTCACTACCACCTCCATCTCCGCCTCTCTCGTGGTCCCCAAAAGACCTTTTAACTCGGCACTTCTCGGAAACAGATCATATTGCCCGTTAGTAACCTAACAGTTCATTGGCCCGTTCATTGAACTCGTTCAATTCCCAATTTCAGCAACTCTCCCTCCCCTCCCCCCGACCCCCCCTTACGCAGCCGTTTATTCATGGTAGATCATGAGTTAAGTCGCTCAAGACCTGGTGTCTCTGTGGGCTCATACCAGAAATAGATGATCTTGTAGCGGCTCTCTGTTTTTAAGAAGATTGTTCCGGACCCATCAGGTCAGGACGATACCCTAGTGGACGGGGGCTCGCCCCAATTTTTCTTGACATTGTACCGAAGTGGACCTGCTGGAAATAAAGCCTTACGATCTCCATCTGGCCAGGAAGGGGGGGCTGGGGGTGGTGGACACCATGAATAGATGATTTGACCCTAAATTAAAATAAACGAACTTTTACGTGACCCAGTTGATCTGAGGATTAGATGGATGACTTTGATGTTACTGTGTGGATTGATCACGTTGATATTGTACATGACAGGCTCTTGTGTGGATTGATCACCTTGATATTGAACAGCAACATGTTACTGTGTGGATTGATCACGTTGATATTGTACATGACAGGTTACTGTGTGGATTGATTAGCTTGATATTGAACATGAACAGGTTACTGTGTGGATTGATCACGTTGATATTGTACATCAACAGGTTACTGTGTGGAGTGATCACGTTGAAATTGTGCATGACAGGTTAATGTGTCAAGTAATTTGGTTGATATTGAACATCAACTAATGTTTTGTGTTTGGTGCTTGGCGGTGCCGTATGAAGTCAAACAATGAACAACAGATTGTCTTATCTATGTCTTCTCGGACGTTCATCTGAAAAAAAAACATATTCTCTTGATGTCTTAAGTTCTACAAGCCTTATTATCCCAGGTTTCATTTCTGTACAATTCTAAGTTGGTAAACTACAGGATGGCGTCATTGTTATTTTCAATAAACTGCTGGCTTTTTTTACGTATTTATATTTTGAATCAAGGTTCGTTTCTTTTTCTAGAAATCCCTATTGATTTTATCCCCAAATGTCTGAAAGTGGTTAAAAGCAAGCATATTCATCTTTTCGCCCTCTACTCTTAAACCAAAGGGTTGAATTACTACATGGCATAAATCACATTTCAGAAGAATCTAATATTGTGGGTTACAACTTATCAGCACCACACCTTTAAAACTTGGAAAACATGGTCTCCAGTAGCTCCAGGGGTTTTCCCGTTAAAGCGACTGCCTGAACCTTAGCCAGAGACTGACAACGCAACAACTGACCTGAAACCACTTGCCTGGAACATAGAGTAAAACTAGTGTTGAACAAAAGATCACTCTCGTTCCATTATTCCAAGTTGAAAACATTCGTGTAAGTTGATCAAATTCTCATCGGTGTAAGTTGATAAAATTCTCATCGGTGTAAGTTGATCAAATTCTCATCGGTGTAAGTTGATAAAATTCTCATCGGTGTAAGTTGATCAAATTCTCATTGGTGTAAGTTGATCAAATTCTCATCGGTGTAAGTTGATAAAATTCTCATCGGTGTAAGTTGATCAAATTCTCATCGGTGTAAGTTGATCAAATTCTCATTGGTGTAAGTTGATAAAATTCTCATCGGTGTAAGTTGATAAAATTCTCATTTGTGTAAGTTGATCAAATTCTCATTGGTGTAAGTTGATAAAATTCTCATCGGTGTAAGTTGATAAAATTCTCATCGGTGTAAGTTGATCAAATTCTCATCGGTGTAAGTTGATCAAATTCTCATTTGTGTAAGTTGATAAAATTCTCATCGGTGTAAGTTGATAAAATTCTCATTCGTGTAAGTTGATAAAATTCTCATTGGTGTAAGTTGATAAAATTCTCAACAGTAATGATTATGTCTGAAAAAAGACTGAGTGTGTCATCAAATCATTACGTCACAAACTACTGGTACCTGGAATAGACTAGACGCTAAAACAAAGAAACAATTATATGAATTTGATAACTTTGTTGGGTTCACAATTTTATCTTGACTTTTTTAATAAACCAAAAAAAAAAAATCTCTATTGCCAAGAAGTTAAATATTGGAAAGCGTTTGTTGAATCTCTGAAAGTCAATAATGAAATCGGCAACCTACCGACTCGCAAGACGACGGTGCATCACTGTTGGTTCGGGTTGCATTTCCTCGTGTGGCTTTGCAGTCCTATCCTTGGGTGACAGTCTTTACCACAGCTCTTGCATACGAGTTATGTGCTTATCAATGTTTAATCTTTCTCCTTGCACACTGTCTGTAGCCTCCTCCATTCCTCGCTCCTCGGCTACTATATTGTTATACCTCTTTGACAACTGTGCGCCACGTTGCACGGTTATTCTGCCTTACACTCCAATCTTGTGCTTATTCTTGCTGCTTTCATGTCCCGTTGGCAGACATCTTTAAACCGCAGACGTTGGCCAACTGTCTTCCTTTTCCAGATTCAAGTTCTCCATATAGGAGGTCCTTGGGGGTGTGGCCAGGTTTAATTCATTTTACATATCCTATTCTTAAGCAGGTATTTATAAACAAAAACATTGATAGATTAAAATAAACGCAAATGTCACGTATTTGGTTTAACTGTTAACAACGATGATACTTAAATAACATGTAATTTTTAATTACAAATTTATTCATTTTAAAACTAATTACTTTTCTTTGATGTATATTCTAGCTTTTGACGTGAAAAAATAAATAATTTTTAATAGATCTATGAACCATACACAAATTTAAGCATATTTGATATTAACTGTTTTGTTTAAATTACTTCATTATTGTTGTACTTATAAATTTATGAAAGAGGTGGGAAATTCTCACGAAAGAATTTATTATTCAAACACTACGACACTAGGGAGTTACCAGGGAGAAATGCCTTAAGTCAACCTCACCAACTGGCGGTTTGACGTTAACACGATTAATTTGCTCTTTTTGTAACAAATTATTGCACGCGGTGATAAAAAGATTTGATTGAAGATTTCATCGATCTATTTTAATAATAACAGAAAACTGTGCTAGACACACAACCAAGGGCATTAATTCAATCTATTTCGTAAAATAAAAAAAACTCGCAGGAAAAGCACGAAACAAATTACTTGGTCTGAATATCTGGCCTAGACCCAGTGGGACTATGGTCTTGCTGTGTGTGGGGGTTTTCTCTTTAAATGTTGAGGTCAGATAATACATTACAATTTTTTCTGTAGTGGGCCTCAGTTTTCGTTCTTCATTTGTTGCCCTACAAAACTCGCTCTAGTAGTAGTATTATTGATTTATGCTAACGGAGATGAAATTAAAAGATGAATAGAAAGGAGTAAAATTTAGGAGACGGGGTCATTGTCCCAGATCGTGGCAACGACTGTCGGACTTCCGTGAGAATGTTTAGAGAGGTTTGATGCTACGGAAGTCAGTGCATCTTAAACATTTGCAACACAATACACTTATTAAAACAGCTTTTGTTTAACATTTAAGGAATTCAAGTAGCGTGTAAAAATAATATGTAAGACAAAAAGTAAATATAACCTATGAATATTTTTATCATGAATATTATTTTTATTTATTGTATCCTTCAATAATTATACATTGAAAAAATGCTTATTCTGGTATTTAAAAACAAAGTGTTATAATACGACTGGTAAAAAATTAAATTCTACTTTTAAAAAAACACGTAGCATTTTTCATTAAAAAATACTGTCACACATTTTTATTTGTTTCCAGTTGAACTACAACTAATATGTATATAACACAACGCGGTTTCAGGACGCAGTTTTTTATTCAGGGGGCGTCCATAAATGACTTCACGCATCTGGGCGGGGGTGGGGGTGGTCCACACATTTGTGACAATGTTTTGAAGAGAGGATTGGGGGAGTTTAAGAATTGTAAAGTCACGTCAAAACAGACAACTTTTAGTAAAATTTCCACTAAAATATTCAAATGCTTACCATTTATTTAATGACGTTTTAGATGACTTCACGAGTGCTATCATATTAGAGTCCAGTTTTACATTAAATACATATTTAAATGACCAACAAAAAAAAAGATTTGAAACATGCTCATTTTCAAATAGAAAAAAAGACTTCTATCTGTAGGGAGGAAAAAGCGTTCTGACATCATAATGGAGGGTTTGTCAAGTTTTTGTGACCAAGTTTGATGAGGGGGGAGGGGGTGAAAAATTGGCCAAAATCGCGTGACGTCATTTATTGATGGACCATTATGAATATTTCTTACCAACAGACAGGGCTATTATTTTAGCCAAATTTCTTGCATGTCAAATACGCTCACAGAATCACTATTCATTGTTTACCCCACAACAACGATTAAGATACTTGTCAACTGTAACTGTCATAATTGACATAAGAAGTAATGCTGAGTGCTAGTACTGCTAGATTGATTTACATTAAATACATTTTTTATAACATTTCTTTGTTTCATGAAAAAGAAATTGGGGGGGGGGGGGGAATCACAAATCTTGTTTGACCCTAAATGGTCCTAACCTCAACTTTTACAGGGAACATAAAGGAACATGTCCCTTATAATAATGAAATACTTCCTATGAGCCTTGTTTTTTTTTTTTTTTGTTTTTTTTTTGCTAGTGACGTTTTCCCACAACGGCGTGAAGCATTGGTAGCTACTCTATCTGACCACGATGCCGTATAGTTAAAATTGATCATTCTTGACATGTCAGGTGTCTCAAACGAAACACCATAGGAATACTGGTGCCTTACTTAAGATCCAGTGGCGTAGCTAGGGGATGGGGGTCTACATTTGAAAATCCAATGAGCCCTTACTTGAGGGGGGGTAAAAGAAGTGTCTAAAAAGATTTTCTTACATTAAATATTAAGTAAAAGATTCGACCCGTGGCTAAGCATACGCCGCAGATTTACTCATTATAGATAGTGCAAAAAAAGCAAACATTAACACCAGCAAGGAGTAATGGGGAAAAAAGCGAGTAAACATTGAGACATGTGCACAGTTGTGGTTGTTACTTAGCTCCCACTCTTTACTACCATCCCTTGTCAACCAAAAACTATGATTTGCCGACCCTTTGGTTGGTCATGTCCGAAAAAAATGGGGAAAAGAACTGGCAAAAGAAAAATACTTTTTGTTTTTTAAATTGTTTGAACACAGGAATTTTGAAGTGCAAGGCGGTCGTGATAACCACTACATTACGGATTATGTGTTATTTTGTGAAGGAACAGCGCAAGTGAACGCAAGAAGTATTGTTGCCACCACCTCCCACCCCACTTTTTCCACCCACTACGCTTGCCCACTGTGATCTTTCGACCCAGCTGGGGTCATTCGTCATGCTCATTTACACATGACCGCATATAGAGATTACGCCATCGGTCAAAATGATGGGGTCCCCAAAGAGGCCAAGCCCCCCCCCCCCACGGGACTCCAGAAATGCCAACCCCTCCTGGGCCCCCAAATCATTATCTACGGCACTGTTAAGATCCCATCAGCTTTATTTATATTCTTTGTTTTGCTGACGTGGACTCCCACCCGAAACACTGTCCTACTTTTCAACGACAGGTTACATCAATCACAGTAGAATCAGCTTCTAGACATTTCCACGGCACTTGCAACATACTAGGAATCAAGAACTCGTGTTGAGTTCGTCTAGTTCTGTGACACGAGGAATGACCCACAAGTCAACAAGTCTTGAACAGATCTGCACGCGTTATATGATCCATGATAGCAGTAAGTGAGACTCGGAGTAGTGAACTCACGCACGTGCTCTCAGAGTTCATTTGAGTTCATGGTCACGGGAAATTTCTGGCGCGGTGTCGTGTGTTGACGTCGGGAGATAATTTGGTAATGTGGGGAGATTTCTCAGGTGGTGCCGTCTCATAATGTCGGGAAATATCTCAGGTGGCGCCATCTATTGATGTCGGGAAATATCACAGGTGGGGCCATCTATTGATGTCGGGAAATATCTTAGGTGGGGCCATCTATTGATGTCGGGAAATATCTCAGGTAGGGCCATCTATTGATGTCGCGAAATATCTCAGGTGGTGCCGTCTATTGATGTCGGGAAATATCTCAGGTGGGGCCATCTATTGATGTCGGTAAATATCTCAGGTTGGGCCATCTATTGATGTCGGGAAATATCTCAGGTGGTGCCATCTATTGATGTCGGGAAATATCTCATGTCCCCACCGTCTCATGATGTCGGGAAATATCTCAGGTGGTGCCATCTATTGATGTCGGGAAATATTTCAGGTGGTGCCGTCTATTGATGTCGGGAAATATCTCAGGTGGTGCCGTCTATTGATGTCGGGAAATATCTTAGGTGGGGCCATCTATTGATGTCGGGAAATATCTCAGGTGGGGCCATCTATTGATGTCGGGAAATATCTCAGGTGGTGCCGTCTATTGATCTCGGTAAATATCTGAGGTGGGGCCATCTATTGATGTCGGGAAATATCTCAGGTGGATCCATCTATTGATGTCGGGATTTATCTCACGTCCCCACCATCTCATGATGTCGGGAATAATCTCATGTCCCCACCATCTCATGATGTCGGGAAATATCTCAGGTGGTGCCATCTATTGATGTCGGGAAATATCTCAGGTGGGGCCATCTATTGATGTCGGGAAATATCTTAGGTGGGGCCATCTATTGATGTCGGGAAATATCTCAGGTGGGGCCATCTATTGATGTCGCGAAATATCTCAGGTGGTGCCGTCTATTGATGTCGGGAAATATCTCAGGTGGGGCCATCTATTGATGTCGGTAAATATCTCAGGTTGGGCCATCTATTGATGTAGGGAAATATCTCAGGTGGTGCCATCTATTGATGTCGGGAAATATCTCATGTCCCAACCATCTCATGATGTCGGGAAATATCTCATGTCCCCACCGTCTGATGATGTCGGGAAATATCTCAGGGGGTGCCATCTATTGATGTCGGGAAATATTTCAGGTGGTGCCGTCTATTGATGTCGGGAAATATCTCAGGTGGTGCCGTCTATTGATGTCAGGAAATATCTCAGGTGGGGCCATCTATTGATGTCGGGAAATATCTCAGGTGGGGCCATCTATTGATGTCGGGAAATATCTCAGGTGGTGCCATCTATTGATGTCCGGAAATATCTCAGGTGGTGCCGTCTATTGATGTCGGTAAATATCTGAGGTGGGGCCATCTATTGATGTCGGGAAATATCTCAGGTGGATCCATCTATTGATGTCGGGATTTATCTCATGTCCCCACCATCTCATGATGTCGGGAAATATCTCAGGTGGTGCCATCTATTGATGTCGGGAAATATCTCAGGTGGGGCCATCTATTGATGTCGGGAAATATCTCAGGCTGGGCCATCTATTGATGTTGGGAAATATCTCAGGTGGTGCCATCTATTGATGTCGGTAAATATCTCATATCCCCACCATCTCATGATGTCGAGAAATATATCATGTCCCCACCGTCTCATGATGTCGGGAAATATATCAGGTGGTGCCATCTATTGATGTCGGGAAATATCTCAGGTGGTGCCGTCTATTGATGTCGGGAAAGATCTCAGGTCGGGCCATCTATTGATGTCGGGAAAGATCTCAGGTCGGGCCATCTATTGATGTCGGGAAAGATCTCAGGTCGGGCCATCTATTGGTGTCAGGAAATATCTCAGGTGGTGCCATCTATTGATGTCGGGAAATATCTCATGTCCCCACCATCTCATGATGTCGCGAAATATCTCATGTCCCCACCATCTCATGATGTCGGGAAATATCTCATGTCCCCACCATCTCATGATGTCGGGAAATATCTCAGGTGGTGCCATCTATTGATGTCGGGAAATATCTCAGGTGGTGCCGTCTATTGATGTCGGGAAATATCTCAGGTGGTGCCGTCTATTGGTGTCGGGAAATATCTCAGGTGGTGCCATCTATTGATGTCGGGAAATATCTCATGTCCCCACCATCTCATGATGTCGGGAAATTTCTCATGTCCCCACCATCTCATGATGTCGGGAAATATTTCAGGTGGTGCCATCTATTGATGTCGGGAAATATCTCAGGTGGGGCCATCTATTGATGTCGGGAAATATCTCAGGTGGTGCCGTCAATTGATGTCGGGAAATATCTCAGGTGGTGCCATCTATTGATGTCGGGAAAAATCTCAGGTCGTGCCATCTATTGATGTCGGGAAATATCTCATGTCCCAACCATCTCATGATGTCGGGAAATATCTCATGTCCCCACCATCTCATGATGTCGGGAAATATCTCAGGTGGTGCCATCTATTGATGTCGGGAAATATCTCAGGTGGGGCCATCTATTGATGTCGGGAAATATCTCAGGTGGTGCCGTCTATTGATGTCGGGAAATATCTCAGGTGGCGCCATCTATTGATGTCGGTAAATATCTCAGGTGGGGCCATCTATTGATGTCGGGAAATATCTCAGGTGGTGCCGTCTATTGATGTCGGTAAATATCTCAGGTGGGGCCATCTATTGATGTCGGGAAATATCTCAGGTGGTGCCATCTATTGATGTCGGGAAATATCTCATGTCCCCACCATCTCATGATGTCGGGAAATATCTCATGTCCCCACCGTCTCATGATGTCGGGAAATGTCTCAGGTGGTGCCATCTATTGATGTCGGGAAATATCTCAGGTGGGGTCATCTATTGATGTCGGGAAATATATCAGGTTGGGCCATCTATTGATGTCGGGAAATATCTCAGGTGGTGCCATCTATTGATGTCGGGAAATATCTCATGTCCCAACCATCTCATGATGTCGAGAAATATCTCATGTCCCCACCGTCTCATGATGTCGGGAAATATCTCAGGTGGTGCCATCTATTGATGTCGGGAAATATCTCAGGTTGTGCCGTCTATTAATGTCGGGAAAGATCTCAGGTGGGGCCATCTATTGATGTCGGGAAATATCTGATGTCCCCACAATCTCATGATGTCGGGAAATATCTCATGTCCCCACCATCTCATGATGTCGGGAAATATCTCATGTCCCCACCATCTCATGATGTCGGGAAATATCTCAGGTGGTGCCATCTATTGGTGTCGTGAAATATCTCAGGTGGTGCCGTCTATTGATGTCGCGAAATATCTCAGGTGGTGCCATCTATTGATGTCGGGAAATATCTCAGGTGGATCCATCTATTGATGTCGGGATTTATCTCATGTCCCCACCATCTCATGATGTCGGGAAATATCTCAGGTGGTGCAATCTATTGATGTCAGGAAATATCTCAGGTGGGGCCATCTATTGATGTCGGGAAATATCTCAGGCTGGGCCATCTATTGATGTTGGGAAATATCTCAGGTGGTGCCATCTATTGATGTCGGTAAATATCTCATATCCCCACCATCTCATGATGTCGGGAAATATATCAGGTGGTGCCATCTATTGAT
>MUZC01004777.1:31802-43064 GCA_002072015.1 Radix auricularia
GGGGAGTAAAGGGGTCAATACTCAATGCATGAGAAGTTGTTTGGTTTTAGTGAACTGTACCACTTTGAAAATTAACAAAGGAAACTTTGGTTTTCTAGGAATCCACCTTAGCGAACTTGTGTTTTGTATCTTTTGCTGAAATATTGTGTTCTTAACTGCATTTTGTTTACTGACATGTGTACGTGTTTTTGACATGTGTATATGTTGTTGGTATGTTTACGTGTTGTTGACATGTGTATATGTTGTTGGTATGTTTACGTGTTGTTGACATGTGTATGTGTTGTTGACATGTGTATGTGTTGGTGACATGTGTATGTGTTGGTGACATGTATGTGTTGTTGACATGTATGCGTTGTTGACATGTGTATGTGTTGATGTCATGTATGTGTTGGTGACATATGTATGTGTTGTTGACATGTGTATGTGTTGATGACATGTGTATGTGTTGATGACATGTGAACGTGTTGTTGACATGTGTATGTGTTGGTGACATGTGTATGTGTTGGTGACATGTATGTGTTGTTAACATGTATGCGTTGTTTACATGTGTATGTGTTGATGTCATGTATGTGTTGGTGACATATGTACGTGTTGTTGACATGTGTACGTGTTGTTGACATGTGAACGTGTTGATGACATGTGAACGTGTTGTTGACATATGAACGTGTTGTTGACATGTGAACGTGTTGTTGACATGTGAACGTGTTGTTGACATATGTCCTTGTGCTTGAAGCCCAAGCCATTTAATGACCCATATCTTTAAAATGTACTCCGTAAATACCAACATGTGTACACTGTGCCTACAGAAGTACTCCGTAAATACCAACATGTGTACACTGTGCCTACAGAAGTACTCCGTAAATACCAACATGTGTACACTGTGCCTACAGAAGTGCTCCGTATTAGTACCAGCATGTGTACACTGTGCTTACAGAAGTACTCCGTGTTAATACCAACATGTGTACACTGTGCCTACAGAAGTACTCCGTATTAGTACCAGCATGAGTACTGTGTGCCTATGTCCGGGCAAGTACACAACGAGACATTTTGGTGTCGCTAACAACGTCCCTGATATCTCGTGTACGACCTGGTCTTAGTGCACGTTGCTAAGAGTGTCGTGACGTCACTGTGACATCACACGGCAAACATCTCCCATTGTGAGATAACGCTGTGCTCGTTGCGTATTGACATAGAAACTTTGTTGCTCACTTCAACACGAGGCGGACTCGAGGGCTGCTGTCCACACAACTCAACAAGTTTAGTTTTGTCATGTTTGAGTGAGGGGAAATTTCAGTGAAATCTTGTGAACTACCTTTCACCGAGTCTTCATGTTGCGAATTTTTCTTTCACCGCTGGAATTTTCACTTAATATTTCATAATTATTAAATAATTATTATTAATTATTAAATAGACGTGAAGAAAATGTAAAACATGTGCATCTGTCAGGAACCGGAAATCGATTTTATCTAACAGGTCAATTTTCCATATATTCTCTGAAGCCTGTTCCCTTAATCAAAAGTGTAGCGATGCCGTTTTCAGAATCACGTGGGACCAAAGTCACCAGAGACGTTTTCGTTTATGAAAGGCTTAGAGGATAAATCCCCAGACTGGCATCCAACAATCTTTCAGCTTGATTTTTTTCAAATGTCAAACAAGCATTAATAATTGAGTTGAATTTGATGGAAGTAGCTAATCCTTAATCCCTAATCCACAAAAACCAACAAGTTCAATTAGCATCGTGAGAGCCTTGTCCTATTGGTGTATTTAGGTGTAATTGTCCTATTGGTGTATTTAGGTGTAATTGTCCTATTGGTGTATTTAGGTGTAATTGTCCTATTGGTGTAATTAGGTGTAATCATATTTGTCCTATTGGTGTATTAAGTGTAATATTACATGTCCTATTAGTGTATTTAGGTGTATTTATATTTCTCCTATTGATGTATTTAGGTGTTATATTACATGTCCCACTGGTGTATTCAGGTGTAATCATATTTGTCCTATTGGTGTATTTAGGTGTAATATTACATGTCCTATTGGTGTATTTAGGTGTATTTATATTTCTCCTATTGATGTATTTAGGTGTTATATTACATGTCCCACTGGTGTATTCAGGTGTAATTATATGTGTCCTATTGGTGTATTTAGGTGTAATCATATTTCTCCTATTGGTGTATTTAGGTGTAATCATATTTGTCCTATTGGTGTATTTAGGTTTAATCATATTTCTCCTATTGGTGTATTTAGGTTTAATCATATTTGTCCTATTGGTGTATTTTGGTTTAATCATATTTGTCCTATTGGTGTATTTAGGTGTAATCATACTTGTCATAATGGTATATACAGTTGTAATATTACGTGTCCTATTTGTGTATATAGTTGTAATCATAATTGTCCTATTGGTGTATTCAGGTATAATATTAATGTCCTATTGGTGTATTCGGGTATAATATTAATGTCCTATTGGTGTATTCAGGTATAATATTAATGTCTTATTGGTGTATTCAGGTATTATATTAATGTCCTATTGGTGTATTCAGGTATAATATTAATGTCCTATTGGTGTATTCAGGTATAATATTAATGTCCTATTGGTGTATTCAGGTATAATAGTAATGTCCTATTGGTGTATTCAGGTATAATATTAATGTCCTATTGGTGTATTCGGGTATAATATTAATGTCCTATTGGTGTATTCAGGTATAATATTAATGTCCTATTGGTGTATTCAGGTGTAATATTAATGTCCTTTGGTGTATTCAGGTATAGTATAACTTGTCCTATTGGTATATTCAGGTGTAATATTAATGTCCTATTGGTGTATTCAGGTATAGTATAACTTGTCCTATTGGTATATTCAGGTGTAATATTAATGTCCTATTGGTGTATTCATGTAAACACATTCTTATATAACCATGAACATAATCTATTAGAAAACCCTGAGTTTTCTTTTTTTTTTTTTTTATTATAGATGTAATTTTGAGGCCTGATTTTTTCCTACATTGTTTTTAAAGCCACTGGTTATGGCAAGTCATAAACAGGAATTGTTTCAGTTTAGAGATATATTCGCAATGTTAAGTGAAGTTAAGTCAGTATAGAATCAAGGGATTTGGGACATTTCTTACTTTGGTTAAAAAAAATAGATTTGAAAAGGCTAACATTAGACACTCGCGAAGAAGGTCGGTAACTCTGTATAGATCTAGAGCCAGCGTTTGACATGTGACATACACACCGAGCCCTTGACGTGTAGCTTGACACCATGTTTTATACACACAACCTTACGTGTATCATACACACACACATACACACACAGACACACACACACATACACACCGAGCCCTTGAAGTGTAGCTTGAAACCATGTTTTATACCCACAACCTTACGTGTATCATACACACACACATACACACACACACACACACACACACACACACATACGCACCGAGCCCTTGAAGTGTAGCTTGAAACCATGTTTTAGAAAAACAACCTTACGTGTTTCATACAGACACAAACACACACACAAGCTCATTCACACATGTACATATATGCAGAAACACACCTAACCACACACACACACACACACACACACACACTTACACACACACACTCACACACACACACACACACACACATTTACACACACACACTTACACACACACACTTACACACACACACACACACACACCGAGCTGATATCATATACACATGCCTACAGCCACACATTCTCTTCCTCTCATGTTTCACTGATGGCTCTACTATTGCCTGTCATGCCGAGGCCCAAATAGAGAACGCCCTACTTTGGGACATTTATCTCTATGTTATTTATCAAGTCGAATTGTTTCAATATTTGAATAATCGATTCCCTGCACTTGGAGATCACTGGGAGATTGAATGCTGACTGTGTTTGAAAACGCGTAACTTCAAGTATTGGAGTATTTTGTGTGTGTTGCAAGAAATGTTCCTGTGATATTAATGTCGTTGTTTATTCACTGTGAAACTTTTCTTATTTGCTCATTGCGATGAATTTTTAAAATATCATTCAAGTGTAAGAATGATTCTTTGAACTTTTAATGAAGGATTGAAAATGTAAATATTTGAAGTATTTAATTATTAGTTTGTGTACTTAATTCTTTATTGAAGTTTATTGTCGTTGTTTTTAGATGTTCAACTATTTCTTTAGTGTTGTGTTATTAGTTGGTAGGTGTTCAACTATTTCTTTAGTGTTGTGTTATTAGTTGGTAGGTGTTCAACTATTTCTTTAGTGTTGTGTTATTAGTTGGTAGATTTTCAACTGTTAATTTAGTGTTGTGTTATTAGTTGGTAGGTGTTCAACTGTTAATTTAGTGTTGTGTTATTAGTTGGTAGGTGTTCAACTGTTAATTTAGTGTTGTGTTATTAGTTGGTAGATGTTCAACTATTTATTTAGTGTTGTGTTATTAGTTGGTCGGTGTTAAACTATTTCTTTAGTGTTGTGTTATTAGTTGGTAGGTGTTCAACTATTTATTTAGTGTTGTGTTATTAGTTGGTCGGTGTTCAACTATTTCTTTAGTGTTGTGTTATTAGTTGTTAGGTGTTCAACTATTTCTTTAGTGTTGTGTTATTAGTTGGTAGGTGTTCAACTATTTATTTAGTGTTGTGTTATTAGTTGGTCGGTGTTAAACTATTTCTTTAGTGTTGTGTTATTAGTTGTTAGATGCCCAACTATTTATTTAGTGTTGTGTTATTAGTTGGTACTTGCCATCTCTCACACCAAAGCTAACAATTACGTTTGATGGGCCCCTTATTGGCGGTGGATAAAATGTTTGATTTTTTTAATATATCTTTTTTGTTTTTTTAATTACTGCTAGCCTGGTAATTCATATTATTGATCTAGATAACATAAATCATAAGTGGTGTGTATCAAGCTTACATTATGTGCCAAAAATTGACTGTCGACTAGATTTGTTAATATGTTATTTTAGTTGTCAGTAGTTTGTCAAATGAGACTATAGTTATTGCCTGAAGTTAATGCCAAGAATTATCGCTCCTCAAAACTTTATTGTCAACGATTTTCTCAGTTTCTTACATTACAAAATTTTTTATAGCAAGTTTAGTTCTCCCCTTCTATTAACCTTGGACAACTATGCACCCCCCCCCCCCCCCCGAAAAAAAAAAAGTTCGATTAAACGTTGAAGTATTAGTGTGGTTATCTGCCTCACATTGAGCTCACGAGTTTCATCACGGACAAATACGCCGCCCCTGTATTTAAAGTGCCCTTTGCACAAAAACAATAACAACATAATTAAAACCTCTGCCTTGTGTGGAGCCTCAGCCGACTATGACGACGCCTCGGTTGTTTTATGCCGCTCCGCACTTTTCGGGAGCGTACAAGTGGCGTCACGGATGCCTGGGTTTCTTTAAGTTCCACCAAGCGTGACACGTTGTTTAAACGTTGCTACTACTTAAGACCGGGGGGGGGGAGGGGGATATTTTAAAAAAACCAACTTTATGAACTGTATTTATATCTCACTTCCTGTCAAACTTTAGTTCTGGAAATATTGGTTACAGCCCTTGAAAGATTCAGGAAAATCCACCAAGCATCGTGACTATCGATACTGTCTCTTGTTTGTACAGGAAGACTCAGATAATAAGTTGTCTTAAGCTATCAAAGTTTTCATTGTCCAGTGTTGTACATAGAAGTCAGCGTTTTTGCTGATACCTCTGTCTGGCAAAGATCGTAAAGCTGGTATTTGTTGTTCTTAGTTCATAAACTAAAGGCTGACAGTAGTCTTATCAACCACCGGAAGTGACCTTTCAGTTTCGAAGTGACCTTTCAATCATTAAAATGTTAATTATTAGTTTTGAATTTTTGCTAGTAAAGCTCGATATAGTAAAATATTTGGTGCTATGGATATGGGGGAGAATGCTACAGATATAGGAAAGTGTATTGGCCGGGCCTATAAATGTAGGGAAAAGTTCTAGCAATCTAGGGGACATTTTTAAAGTATGTCATTTAAACGATTGATATTAGTGCAAGGCTTTATCGGGAACTTGAAACAATCGGATAACAAAAACGAGGACAACTGATGTTTCAATTAAACAATTGATGGATCAATTAAACAACTAATGGATACATTCAACAACTGATGGATCGATTAAACAACTAATGTTTCGATTAAACAACTGATGGATCAATTAAAAAATTGATGGATCAATTAAACAACTGATTAATCAATTAAACAACTGATTAATCAATTAAACAACTGATTAATCAATTAAACAACTGATTAATCAATAAAAAAAAGTGATGTTTCATTTAAACAACTGATGGATCTAGCATGTAGCCCAAAAGTTAAGAAAAATGTGTTTCATTTAATGTGAGGAAGAATATTTGACTTGTCGTTTTAGACATAAATGGCATTTTTGTGACAGTATGTCATTAACGCGTGCTTGAATCTGGCTGTGACATCAAGTGATTTGTCATAACGCCAATATATTTATGAAATCAGATCTTCAAAAAACCCTCATGTAATAGGGACATTAAGAGCCTCATGTAATAGGGACATTAAGAGCCTAATGTAATAGGAACATTAAGAGCCTCATGTAATAGGGACATTAAGAGCCCCATGTAATAGGGACATTAAGAGCCCCATGTAATAGGGACAATAAGAGCCTCATGTAATAGGGACAATAAGAGAGAATACTTAGTCTAGAGTTGTCAAAATTCATATTACAATTTCAATTCTTGTTTACATATCCATGGTCATCCATGGTCATCCATGGTCATCCATGGTCATTCTAACATGAGACAATCGGGCTCTTTGATACTCTCCACCCCTCCCCCACCCCTTAGTCCGATACTTCTCGACTTACGGCACTATTGCCAAGTTCTTTCTTTAAGATGTTCTCTGTTCTGAAGCTTGTGATTGTGTAAGTAACAATGGGCGGCCTGTTCTTGCCACCACTACTCTGTTTGATAATCGCATTCACTGTTGACTTAAGTTACTCCTGGCAGTTTGTCTTATCTGACGGGATCGTTTGGTATCTGAAGAAGGTTAATACTGACTTAGTGCAAGCTTGCATTCAAATAACATCAATAATGACTTAGTGCAAACTTGCATACGAATAACAAACAATTTATAAAATAAGATTGTAAGACTGAGGGCATGGAGGCTTAGTTATTTCTGTTTGAAAAATTTGTCTACAAATTGGAATGGCATAAGGTAATTAGTAGCTGCATAACCTGTTATTCTTATAGTACACTTATGTTTTTTTTTCCACAAAACAAACTCATTTACTAAAAACCAACGTAGCGAAGTCAATAGTGCACTCGCCTCACGAGCTGATGGGCGTGGGATCGAGCCCACGTAAAAGCCACTATACAAATTTTGAGAAATTACTAACGCTAAGAAAGTCATCCGCTGACTTGGAGAGGGATGGGCGCCGCCAGTGTCTACAAAGCCCGAGAATGTTCTAATGGAAACATTAGAATCCCCTACGACCTCGAAAAAAGAGGTTATGGGACTAAAAAAATCATGTTAAGCCTGGTACCTATTGGAATTCAGGACGTGTTAGCGCATTTTCGTATTATGTATCAGTACTTATGTTAGATATCAGAATTATGTAGTTATCAGTAATTGTGTTTAGATTTTAGACATATTTTTATGAATTTTCTTGTGTAATGAATATACCTGACATTTTTGCATTTAAAAGTCATTTCTTTACATTTTTAAAAAAAAATTATTTTCTCTTTAATCCAACTACAAGTCACCACAAATGATGACGTAAAACTCTCTAAACTTTTACACATATTCTAATGACGTCAACTAAAAAAAACCAACTAATTCTTTTGCACCCTTTCGCACCACTCTTCAATGCTTGAAGAATTGTGCATTCGACTTCCGGGAATGGCGGCCGTTCCCTGCGCTAGTGTTACCTCTCGATTCGAAATATTTTTTGGTAGTTTTAACGGGGTTTTTAAACGGATCGAGTAACTGAGTGTTGATGCACAAATGGCAGGTCAGGGCATACAAAAAACATATATACATCATGGGTCTAGGACTTATGGATGCTGTGATCAAGGGTGATGACGGACGGACGGACGGACGGACAAAACGGGTGCAATAGCGCATTCGACATCTCGAAAATGCGCTAAAAACAACAACTAACCAACAACAATGAGAAATAACGGAGGCTGGAGTACATATTGTCAAACAAACTGAATCATTGGGCCCAACCATATAAGTGTTAGAACCGCTGTAAATTCTCTGACCGATTTCTACAGGGCAACAAAACCGAAACAGTTACGAAATCTCATTGTCAGACAACCAAGGCCAAACGTTTGAAAGCAAGTCAAGATCGATGTGCGTACATTCGTAGCTTATGACTTCGCGTCTCGCCGAATGCCTTTGTTGCAGTTGGTGTTGTAATAGTTAGTCCTGTCAAAGTCAGTCGTGTAATTCTCGCTCCTGATGCAATCAGTCATGTCAACGTTCAGTCACGTCGCAGTCCGTTCTGTCATGGTTTGTCCTGTCACAGTCGGTCCTGTCACAATTGGTCCTGTCACGGTCAGTCCTGTCACGGTCAGTCCTGTCTCGGTCGGTACTGTCATAATCTGTCCTGTCACAGTTGGTCCTGTCACGGTTGGTCCTGTCATGGTCGGTCCTGTCACGGTCGGTCCTGTCTCGGTCTTTCCTGTCACGGTTGGTCCTCTCATGGTCGGTCCTGTCACGGTCGGTCCTGTCACAGTCTTTTCTGTCACGGTCGGTCCTGTCATGGTCGGTCCTGTCACGGTCGGTCCTGTCACAGTTGGTCCTGTCACAGTTGGTCCTGTCACGGTCGGTCCTGTCCCAGTTGGTCCTGCCACTGTTGGTCCTGTCACGGTCGGTCCTGTCACAGTTGGTCCTGTCACGGTCGGTCCTGTCATGGTCGGTCCTGTCACGGTCGGTACTGTCACGGTCTTTCCTGTCACGGTCGGTCCTGTCATGGTCGGTCCTGTCACGGTCGGTTCTATCACAGTCGGTCCTGTCACGGTCGGTCCTATCACAGTCGGTCCTGTCACGGTCGGTCCTATCACAGTCGGTCCTGTCACGTTCGGTCCTGTCACGGTCGGTCCTGTCACGGTCGGTCCTGTCACGGTCGGTCCTGTCACGGTCGGTCCTATCACAGTCGGTCCTGTCACGGTTGATCCTGTCACGGTCAGTCCTGTCACAGTCGGTCCTGTCACAGTTGATCCTGTCACGGTCGGTCCTAGCACAGTTAGTCCTGTCACGGTCGGTCCTATCACAGTTGGTCCTGTCATGGCCGGTCCTGTCACGGTCGATCTTACCACTCTTTTAAACGGTTGAGTTCAGCCGCATGTTAAAGCCACTTAACAACTTGATGACGCAATGAGCGTCAAAGTCATGTCGTGGGATACAACAACCACAACAACAACCACAACAACAACCACATCAAAAACGACAGCAAAACCAGTCTGAATACCAGACCACATACGAGTACATGAGCATTATAAATTTGCATAAGTCTTAACGACACCAACAGGTGTCTGGGGTGGGTTAGGTGGTCCCATTCTGTATCACGATGTTGCCTTTAAGAGTTATTTTAAAAGCCCCAAAGGTTGTTGACATCTGTGAACAAACGTTCAGGAGCCACTGAACCGTAACTTTCTCGGGTAAATCCGACAGAAATCGACCAAAAGTTTCATGGCACTAACTTCTGATTGGTTGGCTTGGGAATCATCTCATACAGTCAATACATGTGTGATGGTGATGATTGGGATCATCTCATACAGTCAATACATATGTGCTGGTGATGATTGGGATCATCTCATACAGTCAATACATATGTGCTGGTGATGATTGGGATCACCTCATACAGTCAATACATATGTGCTGGTGATGATTGGGATCTATTTGACACTGTCTAAAATTGTGCTTACCCTATTGGCACTGTCTAAAATTGTGCTTACCCTATTTGACACTGTCTAAAATTGTGCTTACCCTATTTGACACTGTCTAAACTTGTGCTTACCCTATTTGACACTGTCTAAAATTGTGCTTACCCTATTTGGCACTGTCTAAAATTGTGCTTACCCTATTTGACACTGTCTAAAATTGTGCTTACCCTATTTGACACTGTCTAAAATTGTGCTTACCCTATTTGACACTGTCTAAAATTCTACCAAACTTAAGATACAGCTTGTTTCTGGTGCCCCAGATTAGCTCAGCCGTTCTATATTCTAGCTGTCAGTTCAATCTCTACCTGTAAATTGTTGATCTGTTCAGTTTACCTGTGCCAGATGACACCAGAACTGCTCACTATCTTCAAGGTCACCACCTAAATCTTAACATCCCAGCCAAAGTGCAATAGATATTTAGCAGACATGACCTCGACCGAATTCTCTTTCTGTCCCTGATACCTATCAATGGCATTCTTGTCGTTAGCCGACACGGGAGCCTTGTTGGTATTTTCTTATAGCAAGAGGAGTATCAGCATTGTTATTGGATTAACTGATCATCGGTACCAACATTGTTATTGGATTAACTGATCATAGGTACCAACATTGTTATTGGATTAACTGATCATCGGTACCAACATTGTTATTGGATTAACTGATCATCGGTACCAACATTGTTATTGGATTACCTGACCATAGGTACCAACATTGTTATTGGATTAACTGACCATAGGTACCAACATTGTTATCGAATGATAAAGACCATTGTTCGTGGTGTTGCCCTAAAACATAAAAGTATTTCTAGATTGACGAGTCTATCTCTGACGTCACAAGGGCTGTCCACAGATTCTGAGCATTGCTGTCAGCACAAGGGCTGTCCACAGATTCTGAACATTGCTGTCAGCTAAAATGTTGGAAATAATTGTACGGTATCCATCCAAGTTATTTAAGTTTTAAAAAAATGTATTGGGCATTAGGTGACCTCAAAGTTGCATTGTAACTCATTGTGGATGTTTGCATTAGATAATATCTGTAATTTAGATCATAATTACATTTAATTACATTGTGGAAAGTGGGTGATCGATTTTCCGAATTGTTAATAAACAAGTGACTCCGATACTAAACAGTCGATTCTAGCATTTAATCAGATTACATTTCTCAACACCGATACTCGTTTGTTCTAAAAATAAATCTGGCTTCCGTATGACTGCCAGGGTCAGAGCTCTGAGAATTGGCTTTCATGAAAAGACAACCCATTCTCAAGACATTTCTCTTTGACCGATGGTATTATTCCCCTTGTCATAAAACCGACACCCCTCTGACCCCCA
>MUZC01004777.1:59624-78240 GCA_002072015.1 Radix auricularia
GTTTTTAAAAATAAACTAAAATTAAGACATTATTAGGGTGTTGGTGAGTATCTGGGGTGTTGGTGAGTATCTGGGGTGTTGGTAAGTATCTGGGGTGTTATTGAGTATCTACACTTCTCTTATGACTTCAACAATTTATTTTCGTATACATGTTGTAACTGGGACACTGTACGCATTGTTGTGAACGTAAACAGATATATATATATATATATACATATATATATATATATAAAATATAATGTATTGATTAAGAAACTATCCCGCAAAGATCTGAGCAAAGTACCAAGATACAAATGACATGTCTATGCAGCACAGTCGAGCCACTAACACAGCCAGTCTATTCTTACCATCAGAATAAACACATATTTGATGACGGTGGGACATTGAGCAAATCGACCATATTTTATTTAGAGACGTACTTTGTACTAACAGTTTGTCACGAGTTCGATCTCTGCATCTGGTCTCATAAGTTTGGTGAACAAGGTGTACGGTGGTGTTATGGTGTGGAGTTGGGTCATGGGGTGGGGAGGTGTTATGGTGTGGGGTGGTGTTATGGTGTGGGGTGGTGTTATGTTGTGGGGTGGTGTTATGGTGTACGGTGGTGTTATGGTGTACGGTGGTGTTATGATGTGGGGTGGTGTTATGGTGTTTGGTGGTGTTATGGTGTTTGGTGGTGTTATGGTGTGGGGGTGGGTCATGTGGTGGGGAGGTGTTATGGTGTGGGGTGGTGTTATGGTGTACGGTGTTGTTATGGTGTACGGTGGTGTTATAGTGTGGGGAGGTGTCATGTTGTGGAATGGTGTTATGGTGTGTGAAGGTGTCATTAGCAGAGTGGTGTCATGGTGTAGGGTGGTGTTAAGGTGTGGGGTGGTGTCATGGTGTAGGGTGGTGTCATAGCGCAGCATAGTGGCAACAGCGATAGTTGCTGGTCACTTAAATTATAAACACGCGGAAAGCTCAGTATGACGTCATTCATGAGGCTTTATCAAATGTAGAGAGAGGTCACGTGATGTTGTGGGAGGATCAATTGAAAACCAATGTGTTTTTGCTCTTCAGTAAAAGTAGTTTCATTCGGTTAGTTATTTGCCGGGTGTTGCGATTAGAATGCGGCCTCTACGTCTGCGGCATCTACATCTGCGGCCTCTACGTCTGCGGCCTCTACGTCTGCGGCCTCTACATCTGCGGCCTCTACGTCTGCGGCCTCTACATATGCGGTCTATTTCATCAGCTTTCAAACACCTGATAATCTGTAGTGTAGAATTGAAAATTTAATCCAGACATATACATTTCTGCACAAATTAAACTTTACCTGTAAAGATAGAACGCCTAAAAATGTTTTGTGTAAATTACCTATCTTAAAATCTGGGTCTGAAAATAAGGGACATAACTGTATTTTGAATTGAGTTATGTTTGAATGTAAAATACCATTGTTACTTCCCCTTCTTTAAAAAAATGTTAGTCAACAGGATCTCACTTCAACCCTCTCTTGTCTCCCTTCTCTATCTCAGGGTCGGCTTTAGGCATAGGAAAATTAGGCAGCCGCCTAGGGCCTCCGATTAGTCTCATCATTAGTGGGGGCCTCTTTCCATATCTTTTTTTATTTTTTCTATTACATCTAGGTCTTCCAAATTCACTTCGCCTAGGGCCTCCTATTCCTTTAGGCCGGTCCTGGCCTAGGGCCTCTGTCGGGTATCGTTTTTCTAGGGTTTGATCCCGAGGCTTCCACACCGACAACTGTTTCACAATAAGCCAACTCAAGTCCCTTTTGAACAGCAAAACTTTATTTACAGGCATGTAAACGTGACATCAATGTAATCACCTATGCCGGCGTACAGCCCAGCCAGCCAACACGCAACTCTAACAGTTCGGCTCTTCTCGTGTTCTCGCACCCGGTCATCTGTCAACACGCCACTGGTCCCGCAGCATAACCCCCTGTTCTCTCTCACTGCGTCTCTATACGTCCCCTCTCACACATCGAGACACACGAGTTATATACCCGTGACCCCTGGACAGACCTTGGGTGGACATGAACACATTCACACGTGAATTGAGATTCGTTCACAGTCAAAACACGATCTTGTGACCAGGCAAAAATACAACTTTAAAACGCAGTGGTTCTCATACCCCTGACAGCCTCGAATTCTCCAAGACCGGCCCTGTCTATCTCTACTCCTTTCCCCTCTTTTCCACTCTCTCTCTCTCTCTCTCTCTCTCTCTCTCTCTTTCTCCTTTCTTCTCCCTCTCAAACTTTCTCTTTCTCTTTGATTCCCTCTTTCTCTCATATTATCTTATTTTTTCTCAATTTTTAAGAAACATTTTCACTCATCTTTTACCCACTGCCTCCATCCTATATCTCATCAGTTTTTTTATCACTTGCTACAAAGAAACTGTTTCTATTATTTTGCAATTTTAACTAAGAAATTCCACGAAACCCACCGAACCCAATTATTGCCCTCACTTCTTTTTAAGTTATCAAATAATATTGGCTGAATGGAGTTTATATAATAAAAGAGACCAATGACGTATTTCCTTACGTCATCTTTTCGCTTTCATTAGCTGATCGCCTGGTCACTTAACTTAACATACTGGAGCAATTCAAAGATGATGATGACCTTTACCCCTGGACTGTTGTAAGTCGCTCACTGGAAGGTGATATATATGTAGTGAGATCGATTTGATTTAAATAAAACATTTCAAGAATTAGGTCACGGTTTATGTAAATTACGGTGTAGCAGGTGTGTCCTCCCTATCTGAAAGTGACAACAGTTGTAAGCTTGCCCATATTATATCCATATTAGCGGTCACGTGTCATTTTAAGCGCTGTGTTACTGTATTGTGTTACTAATTCTGAACTCCATCTGATGGAGTGTTAAAGACGTATTTAAAAAGTAATCAACATACCTTAGACAGAAGGTGGTGTACAGTTTGTGTACCCTTAAACCTCTAACACCTGGTGTGCGTGACAATTAGTGTAAAGTTCTGCTCTTTGATGGTTGCAATTTGACAATTGTGCCAGAACTGGGGAACGGGGGCGGAACAGGGGGAAGCCATTCGCTAATTACAGTTTTCAGTCGTTATTTCTCCAGTAGGTCCTGACTGCTACTCTTGTGACAATTAGGTCAGTTGTGTATTAAGTAAGTGTACAATGATTGGCTACATTCACATGACCTCAAATTCTGGTCTTCTATTCAAACAACCGATTTGAGTAGACACGAAAAGTCAGCCTAGATATATGACTTACTTAAACTGTCATCTAACGTCTCGGAAACAACGATCCCAACAAGATTGACATGAGACAAGATACGTCACCAACATACAATCCATCATTGCTATGTTCAAAGTCCCTCCACCCGATCCCTTCTCACAAGGTCCCACCATATGATCCACCACCCGATCCCTTCACCACAAAATCCCACCATATGATCCCACCAACCGATCCCTTCATCACAAGGCCCCGCCATGTGATCCCGAAACCCAATCCCTTCTCACAAGGTCCCACTATATGATCCCGCAACCCAATCCCTTCTCACAAGGTCCCACCATATGGTCCCAACATCTGATCCCACCCTTTAATCCCATTCACTTTGACACAGCCGAATGTCCATAAATGTTGACCGTATGCACATCTGTCTCCTCAACATGTTGACACACCAACAGTTAGCTCCCTTGGATCTGGGGGCGAGTAATGCCCCTTGTTTATACACTGGTGATTTTCATTGACACTTTAGTCTCTATCTCAGCTGTCTAATGCCGTGTGTCTATCTGGGGGAGATAGAGACAAATAAGACGTGAAACTAATCAAACAATATAACACACAGGTCATGTCACAATCAAATAATATAACACACAGGTCATGTCACAGTCAAATAATATAACACACAGGTCATGTCACAGTCAAATAATATAACACACAGGTCATGTCACAATCAAACAATATAACACACAATCATGTCACAATCAAATGATATAAAACACAATCATGTCACAATCAAACAATATAACACACAATCATGTTACAATCAAATGATATAAAACACAATCATGTTACAATCAAATGATATAACACACAATCATGTCACAATCAAATGATATAAAACACAATCATGTTACAATCAAACAATATAACACACAATCATGTCACAATCAAACAATATAACACACAATCATGTCACAATCAAACAATATAAAACACAATCATGTCACAATCAAACAATATAACACACAATCATGTCACAATCAAACAATATAACACACAATCATGTCACAATCAAACAATATAACACATAATCATGTCACAATCAAACAATATAACACACAATCATGTAACAATCAAATGATATAAAACACAATCATGTCACAATCAAACAATATAACACACAATCATGTTACAATCAAACGATATAAAACACAATCATGTCACAATCAAACAATATAAAACACAAGACCATGATATTCAAGCCTTGAACGGATTCTATTTCGTAAGCTGCTAAATTTATCAGATTTCAGTTGACATAAATGTCAAGAGATATGACAGCTAATGTCGGCGTAAAGTGGATCAATGGATATATCTAAACACGGCAGCTGAGGAGGAAGAAACACTGGATGTGGATGAATACTTGGATAACCAATACATGCTGGGGTGTGATAGGCGGAGGCGGGCTGGGGGGGGACTGATCGAGGTCTCTCAAATACTCGCTGGTATATGCCACCACTAACTAGACATACGGCACCCCTAACGAGATATACGGCACCCCTAACGAGATATACGGCACCACTAACTAGGTATACGGCACCCTTTACTAGATATACGGCACCCCTAACTAATTATCAAAGAGGGCGTCATAGTAGCCGAGGAGCGAAGAATGGAGGAGGCTGCAGACAGAAGAGCTAGGAGAAAGGCCAAAACATTTGGAAGCACAGAACTCGTGTGTAAAAACTGTGGCAAAGATGTCACTCAAGGATAGGACTGCACACCCACTCGAGAAAATGCAACCCAACCTAACGGTGATGCACCATCGTCTCACGAGACGGAAGGATGCCGGAAAGATTTTAACTAATTATACAGCACCACTATCTAGATATACGGCACCACTAACAAGACACATTCAAACAACAGACAGAAGTTATGGTACACAATAAAACCAATTTCTCTCGGTATAAATTTGAAGATCATTTACTAGACATATACAGGTCCTTGCGCATCTGTTTTGCCTCATGTCTTGTCTGTTGCTATGTTAATACACTATTTCCCGGGTTAAACCTCAGACGGATGAAGACCAGATGCTCCTGATCACTTAACTAAGACAATGATGACGTTGGGTGTGTGGGTCTGTTTGGGGCCCGTCTACCAGTGACCTTAGAGATATTGATGGGGCCCGTCTCCCCAAGACCTTAAAGATATTGATGGGGCCCGTCTACCAGTGACTTTAAAGATATTGATGGGGCCCGTATACCAGTGACCTTAGAGATATTGATGGGGTCCGTCTACCAGTGACTTTAAAGATATTGATGGGGCCCGTCTACCAGTGACTTTAAAGATATTGATGGGGCCCGTCGACCAGTGACTTTAAAGATATTGATGGGGCCCGTCTACCAGTGACCTTAGAGATATTAATGGGGCCCGTCTACCAGTGACCTTAGAGATATTAATGGGGCCCGTCTACCAGTGACCTTAGAGATATTGATGGGGCCCGTCTACCTGTGACCTTAGAGATATTGATGGGGCCCGTCGACCAGTGACTTTAAAGATATTGATGGGGCCCGTATACCAGTGACCTTAGAGATATTGATGGGGCCCGTCGACCAGTGATCTTAGAGATATTGATGGGGCCCGTCGACCAGTGACTTTAAAGATATTGATGGGGCCCTTATACCAGTGACCTTAGAGATATTGATGGGGCCCGTCTACCAGTGACCTTAGAGATATTTATGGGGCCCGTCCACCAGTGATCTTAGAGATATTAATGGGGCCCGTCTACCTGTGACCTTAGAGATATTGACTTTACCCCGATGAATTCCAAACTGGGATTCGCTCTTTTGTTCGTGAGGCCCGAACTGTTCTAAGGTCTAGTTTGTTCTTCTCGGGGTGAAACCGATCATTCGCATCTAGACCTGTCCATACCCGCTGTTTGCATTTCTTCTCCCAGGGAGACTTCATCGATCGATCACTGTCTTTATAAGACGAGCTCTTAAAAACTCAACAGCTAATCAAAGCTGCGTGTAAAGAAATGAAACAATATTTGTGGATGTTGTTCTTTCGCTTGCTGATTAACAAACTAGTTGGCGTAGTTTATAGGCAAACAGAAGTTTGAACTGCTGGTGGTGAGGAAATGTGCCATTTATAAACTATAGTTCTATTTATAGATATAGAATTATAAACCATGACTGTATTTACATAGAGACACATTTGCATTGGCTATATAAAGACACTTGAAAACTATAGCTATATAAAAACACTTATAAACTATAGCTATTAGACACACCTATAAACTATAGTTATATAAAAACACTTAGACTTATAAGCTATAGCTATTAGACACATGTGTAGTGTATATATATATATATATAACACATGTATAAACGATAGCTATTAAACACATATATGAACTTTATCAATATAGTAGAATTTATACCTAGCATCTTTTAAAGACATGTTTAAACTATGGCATTGTGTTAACTCTTAGAAGTCTAAACCCCTGGTGTCGACAGTTTACCATCAGGACATCATCCCAACTGTCACTTGAGTCGTCCTGCCCCCTCTCCCCCGCCCCCATGTCGCTACCACGTCCTCCCCAGTACATCCAATCCATCAGAGTGGCGTTTAATGACTGTTAAATGTTCAGGAACAATAACCGCTTCATTTTTATCCTAGAACGATTAACTCCCCTACCACAGCTGCCCCACTTCTTTGATATAGGTCTTGGTGTTGACATTAGCGGATGTTTCCAGTGATGGCTTCTAAAAATAGATTCAGTGTTTGTCCTGTCAATAGCAGGGGCTTTAAGATTAGCAGAAATACTCGACAAGCAAGAGACAGCTCAATAACTACATAGGAACGGCCCATGACCTATGACCTTTATCATTTATCGCCCAACTTGTGGACCATTGGCCTGAATTCAGAAAGGTCACTTGAGCTAAATTTAGACAAGACTGGGAGATAATACAGCAATAAACTATTGGATTGTTTAAAACATAAAATCTGTTAGATCCCTTTATCCCGCCCCACAGCCCACAGCCATCTCATTTTATAAAAAAAAAAATTAAAAATTCAAAGCTGTAACCACAATGATGCTGCTGAGAATTGAGCTTTGAAATCAAACTTTGAGATTAAAAGTGGTAGAGCTATTGTAAGTACTAGACTAGCAATTATCTGTGTGTGCAAGGGATCTTTTTTTTCGGGGTTTTTATTATTATTTTATATCTTATATACGGCTTATCATTATTACGGATTATTCCATAATATCTTATATACGGATTATCCCATAATATCTTTTAAACGGATTATCCTACAATATCTTATATACGAAGTTTCATATGATATCTTATATACGGATTATCCTATAATAACTTATATACGGATTATCCCATAATATCTTATATACGGATTATCCCATAATATCTTATATACCGATTATCCTATAATATCTTATAAACGGATTATCCTACAATATCTTTTATACGAATTATCATATAATATCTTATATACGAATTATCCTATAATATGTTCTAAACGGATTATCTTATAATATCTTATAAACGGATTATCTTGCCCGACACAACTTACAATTCCCATGTGGCCCCTATTGAGTATTGACCTTTTAGAAAACGTCACAGGTCAGATTAAGTCACAGGCCAAATCACGTCACAGGTCAGATCACGTCACAGGTCAAATCACGTCACAGGACAGATCACGTCATAGGTCAGATCACGTCACAGGTCAAATTACGTCACAGGTCAGATCACGTCACAGGTCAGATCACGTCATTGGTAAGATCACGTCATAGGTGAGATCACGTCACAGGTCAGATCACGTCACAGGTCAAATCTCGTCACGGTCATATTGTTACATCCCTAAAGTGTCACCAAACACGCAAATCAGTCCAGACATTCTTTGGTTAACCGGAAGTTCGTGTCCTTTAAGGTCACATGAAAGGGGGAGAGATCGGTATGAGGACAAAATATTGGGACAGGTCTCGCCACCGCCAACTCCCCCCACCCCCAGCTCTAAGATCTCTTACGACAGTTGACGTGACCCGCTTCACTGCCTCCTCACCCCCTCCCACACTCCCGGCCAACCGCAACTAGTCCTGGTTGTGGAGTTTTACAGAAATGTTGCAGAAACGGATCTTGGCTCTGTCGCATGTGTCACATTCTATATAAAATCTTATCATGTGGGGGGGGGGTAAGGGGTGAAACACATACGTGCGTTATCTCTTGTCATCTCCGATAGTGTGTTACTTTTCACCTCTGTGTAGTCCGTTACCTTTCACCTCTGTGTAGTCCGTTACCTTTCACCTCTGTGTAGTCCGTGTGTGTAGCAAGGACCGGGCCGTTTTGGAGGTTTTTATAATAAATTAATGTGTTCATTTGTGAGGGCTTGACAAATAGCTTTTTTTTTTCTCCAAAACATAAAGGTATTTAAAATTTTTTTAAAAAAATAATTAGAAGACACAAACAGTATTTTTCAACCACTTCTATTCAAATGTTATTTATTTCTTTTCAAAAACTTTCAACAAAATATATACAAAATAAATTAATAATGTAATGATAGGACGTTAGGAAACTTATTATTCATAAACTTAGAAAGAAGGCAGACAAGTGCTTAATTGAAATCTTTTATTTTTTTAAAATTTATTCTAAACGTTACAGTGTTAGATGGTGATTGGCGCGTGTATGGTTATTTAATTCAGTTGTAAACATCAATACGATAGCAGACGCCAGACGTTTGGAAACTCGTTTGTTTTGAGAGTTGTCCTCGACGGCGGGTGCATGTTTTGGAACGTTTAAGTGACGCCATCATAACCCCCACCCCCTACTTGTTAACCATCAGCTCCTGGGGCCGCACGCGCCCCCCTTCAAACTTCGCTTCCCCTCCACACCCCCACCTCCTCGCCCCACTCCCCAACAGTTACTGTTCTTTGGCCCAGTGTTGAGCCAGGACCTTCTCGACTACTCCTTACTGACAATGTGTGCAGACGATTCTGTTGGCTAGTCGCTGGCGGTTGGAGCTAGGGATATAACGGTTCTTCTCTCCTGCATGTACTCACCTGCTGCAAAGATCGATACTAGCGCTGTCCGACACTCACCGCAGCGATCCTGGAGCCGTTCTGTTGTATCGGGAGGCGAGGAGACGCCAGCTATGGCTTTGTGAGTACTCACTTCTAGTATCGATACTCTGTGTCTGTCACGTGAGCCGGTCTTTATGTGTGAGGTACCAGTTATCGATAGCCGTGAGTAACATTAAGGGCAATAAAACCAATGAGAAAATAAAGCATGCGAGGAATAGATAGTGAATATTAGTATCTATGTTACAAAAATTGTTTCAGTAGAGTGGGCAGGTTTAATCCCCCATCCATAGGGCGTGTCTAACTTTTAAACGCCCTGCCTCCCCCACTTGCGCTAAAATACTCCACAGGTGGCCCCTCAACGGGAAAATTTGCTGTTTATGTAAGGTATTAGCTGATATCACTATGTCCAGGCTTGTGTTCTTGTATAATGATGTTCAATATGACAGAATCGATATCTTACTCGTCGGAATAAGTGGTGCATTATGGGTTGTGCGTATTATAGTCTCATTCATGGAAGGAGTCTCATTCTATCTGTTACATACTTCCATACTGAAGATGATTTCGTATTACGCTTATCCATGGTTTTCCTGGCAACCCATGCCATGTCCGAATTCCGGACGTGAAGAACATGGATTTATATTTCTTTGTTCTTGCATACGGAATATTTTTTTAAAGTGTTTTTATCCCTATCTTTATCTGAGTATTCTAATTTAGTAGTTAAATTATCTTTTGTGTTGGACTGAGGGTAAGCAAACTTTTTAGAAGTTGAAGACAAATTCTGGGGAGAAAAAGTAGCATGATAAAGATAGTGCTAGAATTGAGAGGTAGCATGCAAAGAATAGTGCTAGAATTGAGAGGTAGCATGCAAAGAATAGTGCTAGAATTGAGAGGTAGCATGCAAGGAATAGTGCTAAATTCGAGAAGTAGCATGCAAAGAATAGTGCTAAAGTCGAAAAGTAGCATGCAAAGAATAGTGCTAAAGTCGAAAAGTAGCATGCAAAGAATAGTGCTAAAGTCGAGAATTAGCATGCAAATAATAGTGCTAAAGTCGATAATTAGCATGCAAAGAATAGTGCTAAAGTCGAAAAGTAGCATGCAAAGAATAGTGCTAAAGTCGAGAATTAGTATGATCAGAATGGGGCTAGAGTTGAGAGGTAGCATGATAAGAGTAGTGCTAGAGTTAGCTCTACGATAAGCTCCCAAAATATTGCCAGGCTTTTGTTAGGTGTTTGTATCACAAACTTATCCCAGACAAATAAAAAAGAACTTTGTTTACATCTGGGGCCATGTGCAAACTCAATGTCCAAGAATGTGTTGGAGAGTTTATGTCACGTGGTTTCTCTTAGACTCCGTGCACTACAGCTGAGTACCGACATCTGATAACAATTTGACTAGAGATTAAAACTTACACTACAGGCTTCAAGTACTGGAACTGGAGCAACAGTACTGATCTATTATAGTACTGGAGCAACAGTACTGATCTATTATAGTACTGGAGCAACAGTACTGATATATTATAGTACTGGAGCAACAGTACTGATCTATTATAGTACTGGAGCAACAGTACTGATCTATTATAGTACTGGAGCAACAGTACTGATCTATTATAGTACTGGAGCAACAGTACCGATCTATTATAGTACTGGAGCAACAGTACTGATCTATTATAGTACTGGAGCAACAGTACCGATCTATTTTAGTACTGGAGCAACAGTACTGATCTATTATAGTACTGGAGCAACAGTACTGATCTATTATAGTACTGGAGCAACAGTACTGATCTATTATAGTACTGGAGCAACAGTATTGATCTATTATAGTACTGGAGCAACAGTACTGATCTATTATAGTACTGGATCAACAGTACTGATCTATTATAGTACTGGATCAACCACACTGAAGGTGATGTTACTTTCATCGGAGGGACTTTTTGTCTTTCATTAGCACAGAATTCCGTGTTTAAAACAGTTTCCTTGTTCCAGTAGCACACTTGTCTCGTTGTTCCAGTAGCACACTTGTCTCCTTGTTCCAGTAGCACACTTGTCTCGTTGTTCCATTAGCACACTTGTCTCCTTGTTCCATTAGCACACTTGTCTCCTTGCTCCAGTAGCACACTTTTCTCCTTGTTCCATTAGCACACTTGTCTCCTTGTTCCATTAGCACACTTGTCTCCTTGTTCCATTAGCACACTTGTCTCCTTGTTCCAATAGCACACTTGTCTCCTTGTTCCATTAGCCCACTTGTCTCCTTGTTCCATTAGCACACTTGTCTCCTTGTTCCATTAGCACACTTGTCTCCTTGTTCCAATAGCACACTTGTCTCAAGTTCGAGTAGCACACATGAAAATATGAATTCTCCAACATTTGTTTCACTAACTTCTTTACACTAGTCTCACTGCAGTACTCAAAAGTTGTTGGGGGTTGATAGTCATATGCTCCTGGTTAGTTATGTTAGGTTAATATGGAATGTTGGGTAGCCCTGTAGCATGGTTAACTACATTAGTAAAGATAGTCCCATAGCGTGATAGTCAGTAGTCCCAGAACACGACTGTCAGTAGTCCCAGAACACGACTGTCAGTAGTCTCAGAACACGACTGTCAGTAGTCCCAGAACACGACTGTCAGTTGCCCCAGAACACGACTGTCAGTCGCCCCAGAACACGACTGTCAGTTGCCCCAGAACACGATTGTCAGTTGCCCCAGAACAAGACTGTCAGTTGCCCCAGAACAAGACTGTCAGTTGCCCCAGAACAAGACTGTCAGTTGCCCCAGAACACGACTGTCAGTAGCCCCATAGCATGACTCACAGTTGCCCCATAGCATGACTCACAGTTGCCCCATAGCATGACTCACAGTTGCCCCATAGCATGACTCACAGTTGCCTCATAGCATGACTCACAGTTGCCCCATAACATGACTCACAGTTGCCCCATAGCATGACTCACAGTTGCCCCATAGCATGACTCACAGTTGCCCCAGAACACGACTGTCAGTTGCCCCATAGCATGACTCACAGTTGCCCCATAGCATGACTCACAGTTGCCCCATAGCATGACTCACAGTTGCCCCATAGCATCACTGTCAATTGTCCTATGTATAGCTGGTTCGCTATTCCCGTGCGGTATGTTTTCTTAATGCAAACTTTGGTCTTGTTGTGTACCATCCCATGTGGCCATTGTCCACGCTACACTAAAGTACTCTGGCTGTAACTGTAAGGCTATAGGGAACAGCTCCATCAAAGGTCAATCAGTCATGTCTGTCTCCCTGGTCCTTCCATTGATCGTGTTCAACTTCTTCTTTTTGCTTGAGGACCTTTATGGTGTCCTATAATATAAGTCCTACTAACACATTGCCAAGCAAACAAGCTTTGTGGCTAAATCAAATAGAAAATTTGTTTGAATATCTTAGTGAAATGTTACCAGTGGAATACCCCAGATGTTCCAATTAATAGATTTTCCCCATGAAATCAAAATGCATTTTGGAAAATGAACGTCCATTGAATGTGATTCATGAGGGAATGAAGTAATGAGGGCATGAGGGAATTAGGGTATGAGGGAATTAGGGAATTAGGTAATAAGGGCATTAGATAATGAGGGCATGGGGCATGAGGGAATGAGGGCATTAGGTTATGAGGGCAAAGGTAATTAGGACATGAGTTAATGAGGGCATGAGGGTACGAGGTAATGAGGGCATTCTTTCCACCCTCCCCTCTCGCTTACAATTCCCGCACCCCCCGTTTATGTGTCTGCTGTCTTGTCTTGGTGAGTTGATCAAACATGACAACTGAAAACGATTATTACAAGGGGGAAAAACCCCCGTTCTTATCATTTTGCCTTCATATTGACCGCGCCCCACATTTTCGTCGAATCCGCCCCTGTGTGTACGCCTGGAAAGTAACAGACGTCATGACGTCATAGCCTCATCAACAATTCAGTACCTGAGCCCCAGGCTTATACGCTAGAAGGAACTGGACATAATTTCACTCCATCAGGCCAAGCTAATTTCCAAATCGCTGAATGGGATCTCCAACTTACATCTGTTTGCCTAGGCATCGGCTGCTACTCACGAGATCTCGTGGTATCTCGTGCTGTCTGCCGATAAAGCCTCTCCGTTGTTTCTTCCAAAAGCTACCGAAAACAATTTAAAAAATGTTTTAAATATTTTTAAGTAACAACACATAAATGAGACAGAGCAACAAAAAAAAAATAACCGGCTATTCTTGTACTCGGTGAACTATATCAAGGAGAAACGATTACAGATTACATCGGAGTGAAACAAAAAAAATCCACATATATTTGTCGATAAACGCATAAATTATAAATCGATGTTTTGCTAATATTTTGAACTATGGGTACAATTTTGAAAAACGCTTTTATCGATATTGTGTATACGACTATAACAAAAACATAACAATATTGTGTATACGACTATAACAAAAACATATCAATATTGTGTATACGACTATAACAAAAACATATCAATATTGTGTATACGACTATAACAAAAACATATCGATGTTGTGATAAGAGTTCGGCTTTAAAGTATGTATCGAAAGTGTGTGTGTGTGTGACGACTTTGATCAAAGCGAGCGTGTTGTCGATACACTGTGGACAACAAAACCTTTGTTATCTAAGACGCAGTCATGTATTGGACTAAACAAGCTCGTCAACTTAGTGGAAAACCTGGGACCTTACACATAAATAACCGTCAGCGTTTTCATGGTGCCAGTAGGTTCCCCTCCCCTTCAATTTGCAATAAGCCACGTGTGTCCAAAGTCCGGCCCGTGGGTCAAATACGACCCTCGTTAAAATTTTAACTTGCCCGCTACCTCATCTTAAAAAAATATTTGACTGGGTGATTTTTTTTACTTTTAAAGGCCATAAAGTGATTGTCAAAAATCGATATAGTTTTATTATCAACCAACAGAGATATTGGTTTTAAAAAACATATGAAGTTATGTGCTGTTTTATGTACAAAATTCGTTGATGTCCAATGGGTGAGGTGGTATTGCTGAAAGTTTATTTTTGCCAACTCGGCAAAGGAAATTAATGAGGCATCGGTGTACTTAAAATTGTCCGACAGTTTTTGCACACCATATTTATATTTCAACAAATTGTTTTTGGTAAGGTGCGTAAATTAAAAATTACAATTATATTCCTTTATTGAGCCACAATTAATCCAATATTAGTTATTTCTAATTTATAAAATTGGGAAAAAGCGATAGTGTGCCATTAGCCATTGAATCATAAATTGTTTATTAAGAAAACAATTTTAAATTTAAAAAAATTAAATAATTAAAATCTGATAAATCGATATTTATGTGAAAAAACTTGCTGCCTGAATTAAAAAAGTAAATGAAAAAGACGAAAAAAGGGTAAAGGTCAGCCTGACAGGACGTAACAAAACAGCGAACGTTTCGGCAAAGAGCCCTTTTCAACTGACATACACTGCACAAATAAAACAAAGTTTTAAAAAACTTAGCTGCAGTAAAATCCAAAGAGTCAATGAAATTAAAGCGGGAAGAAAGCAGAGTGAGCCTATATAAGAAAGGAGAGAGTGGGTGGGGCAAAACGACTAGGTGGTCAAAGCAAAGGCAACATTCATCCCATGTGGCGCAAGAGTCCCATACTCTCGTATCAGTCTATTCTCCAGACTGACCCTCCCGGGTGTGTATGTGCAAGAGACAGTGGCCGTGACTGCCAGGTCCTTGACGCCCATATGGTGGCGCCCATTGAAGTGTCGGGAGACAGGACACTGTTTGTCTTGTGTAATCGCCCGAATGTGTTCAGCGATGCGACACGAAAGTGACCTCCCCGTCTCACCTATGTTGCCTGAATCAAGGCCTGACCCAAGGCCTTGCCACAAATACCTCTACCTTATGTCATAAACAATACTTCTTGGATTTCTCTACACTCTACACAATGTCTAATGCTAAATATCATTTGCATAACTTTCCTCAAAGTTTTACGTTTTGTGTGTTTTGACACTGCGCGCCTCTTGTGACACAGCTCTACTTTTGCCCATAAACCTTGCAGGGGAGCTAAGTGCGGCAAGGCAAGCAACAAATTCGAGTAAACACGGGAGGGAATCAAGAATGAAAGCAATGGCTGAAATCTTTTCTTTCTTCTCCTTGAGCTTAAAACTCCAACACGTACCGAATCCCAGTGATCCGGAACCTGGTGGAGTCGTGGCAAGGGGAACAACTCCATGACTTACTGCACGAATTCGGCTTTTTGCTTTCTAGTGTTGACACAGACTGAAGAATGTAATTTTGTTGTATGTTTAGACAACTGGGAAAAGTCTGTTCGTTGGAACAAAAAAGTGAGGGAGGGGGGGGATATTTCATATTAGTTCAAAATATATTCCTTTTTATAGTTTGTGAACTTCTTTAACGATACAATCTAACTTCAAAAAGCTTTATTGCTGCAATGCGTATTACTGGAGCGTAGCGTGCATGGTTAATTAGTGAATATACAAGGCAACATACGGACGATGAAAATGATTTTTTTTTTTTGGTAAGTTGTGGACTGCGCTATATTTAGTATATAGCAAGATTTTTGTTAGAATTTTAATAATTGTACTTTACCCATCTCCCAGGGCTAGACACAGGCGTAAGCATATACCCCCCCCCCCCAAACTTCTCTCAGTGCCCTCAGCGCTTACATAAAACATAAATAAACATTCTCTGCATCTGTGAATCGATAATCAAAGAGCAGTGCCTGTTCTTGACACAAATCAATTTTGTATAGACCTCCCAGAAAACTTGCCTCCCCATTTAGTGGAACTCTTCAGCTAACTTCTCCAGAGTTCAACAACCTCGCTCACAGGGGCCACAACTCGGCACACATTAGTTTCTGTGACCCAGGGGAGGCTAGCTCTGTATATCCACTTCCCAAACTGCTCTTACATCTCATCTTGCCTTATCTTATAGTTGAGTATGTCTTGACTTTCGCGTTTAACAATGACGAGTGAATCGTCAGACGGCTATGGCTTCTACAACTCTCCCGCGTTCTTCGAGATCAGTCGAGATCTCACGAGTTTTCACAGGTCAGCTGTTTGGTCAGCAAACGATCTGGTCCAGTCGATCTTTAGTGTTTGAATGTTGTAAAATATGTATGATGTTTTCTCAGAGTGTCTAGTTATAAATAACATTGTTATATTCATGTCACTGCCTCATTGCAAACTTTTAACAAATTTACTTTAATGATGTAGAAGAAATAATTATTTATTATGAATTGAAATTAACATCATTTCTTTCTTTTGATTTCAATAATAATTGTAGATGTTGTTATTGTTTTTATTTCCCAATCAACAAATCGATACTTTTTTTTTCCGCTTCAATGAAGACAAAAAAACTAATAAATGTACAGTGTCATTTAGGTGACATTTCAGATAAATACATAAGGAAAATATATCGATTACTGAGTTAATGTGGGTCGCGGTGGTCGCTCGACTGTCGTACCGATGGTCATGAGTTCAAATCCACGCGAAGGCGAGGATTTGTTCCCGGGGCCTGAGGAGTCCCCGAGTCACCCAGCTCCGAATGGGTACCTAACTAGACACACACACACGCACACGTGTTAGGCGGCTGGGGTAATGCGTGGAACCCCTATAGCCGTGGCCTGTGACCGCTGCATCACTTGCCAACAGACCATCTCTCATGGTCTGTGGACGCAATTATCTTCTGCATAGAAGGAGCGTCTGTATATCTAGGAAATGTCAATGCTTTGCTATCCAGCATACTTTGGTATTCAGCATACTTTCAGCTATAAAGTTGGCATAACGCTCTATAACTATAAATTGGGCATGTCGGTCAATAGCTTTGATGTTGGCATGTCGGTTGACAGCTATAAAGTTGCATACCGCTCTATGAACTCTATGACTATAAATTGGGCATGACGGATTATAGCTATAAAGTTGGCATACCGCTCTATGACTATAAATTGGACATGACGGATTATAACTTTAAATTGTTTCAAGAAAATTCGAAACGATTTTTTTTTCTTTTGTGCGGCTCCAAACGAGACGAAGTTGCCCAGGTCAGAGGTCATTCAGTAACAGAACCGGAAATAAAACAATCTTGTTTCGTGTTTTTACTTTTAATTTAATACATTAAAAAAACTCAACTTTTATCTACAGAAAGCTTCCAGTTGCCTTGGATCGTCCTGTATTGATTTTTGAATTTAAAGAGCTAGCCTGGGGTGCTAAATATCATTTGNCTTCCATTTCCCTGGGATGGTCCGGAATTGATTTTTAATTTAAAAAGGCTACCCGGGGGGGGGGTGGGGGTAGGGGTGGGGGATAACACAATGAAGTTAAGCCGGCAGAAGACAGTCCTATTATCCCAAGTTGTCCAATTCAAATATTACACTGAGGTCTTTTCAAGGACAATCAAGCAAATTTCATCATCTAGGCTGGTCGGTGCGTGTGTATAAAAGTGTTCCGTGTGTGTGTGTGTGTGTGCGCGCGCGCGTGTGTTCCGTATTTGTGGTGTGCGTGCGTGTGTGTGTGTGTGTGTGTGTGTGTGTGTGTTCGTGTGTTCCGTATTTGTGGTGTGCGTGTGTGTTAGTGGATACGATGCCTATGAGATGAAGCGCCCGATAAGTTTAGCAACGAATCAAACAGCTTCAAGGTGCGTCGCTGTGTGGGTTCCCCTCAGGCATTACTTACGTCATCAAAACTATTCTTTCTACAGCCACTTGTTAGATACATGGATATTTGTGTTTTTTTTAATGTAAGGTTGTTGTTTTTTTTTTCTGTTTTTTTTTAAAAATTATTTTATTTTATAAATGGTAAGGAATGTTTCTGTGTACAGTAACACTGAACTACATCTAACTCACTATCTCTAACTCACTATCTCTAACTCACTATCTCTAACTCACTATCTCTAACTCACTATCTCTAACTCACTATCTCTCTCCCTTGTTATTATGTATGCACATTCCCCCCCCCCTTCTCGAACTCAGTCTGTAATCTCAGCTCATGAACGATTAAATGTCGTATGATTTCACATTTAAATATCTTTGCGTTCGTGTTTGAGCTGAAAGATATACTCACATTAAAAGTATAAAGATGGTATTTGTTGTACGATCTCTTAGAAACAACTGGATCTTAGTCTTAATCAAGTGTCTCAACAGAATGGTACTAGTGAGTACAAATAAAATCTCTGGTACAGTTTAGTAGCCGCCCATTCGGTCAGTGACTTTTGGACGATAGCCAGTTTGAACGATATATCGGCCTTGAGTTGTTGTTGCCAGTTTGACAGGTCAATCTGCCCTCGGTCTACTGGACGAAGTAACGTCCCCTGCTTCCACCCCCCTCCACACACACA
>MUZC01004777.1:78600-90364 GCA_002072015.1 Radix auricularia
CCGCCCTGTACCTCAACACACCACCCCCGCCCTGTACCTGCATAACGCAAATAAACAATGACGGTGCTGACCTGACCTGACCTTTTGACCTCAAAACAAAACTGGCACATGTTTGCATAATTAATCTCTGTTGCTGTCTGCTAATGTCATCGACACCAGAGGTCTTTCACATGTTTGGTTTGTGTACCTATCTTGACACAGTCCATTGATTCAAAACTGACAAGAGTAACACCAATTGTTAAATCATTAAACCTTGAAACACCAGAGGATAGAAGAACCAAGAGTAAATTGGTAATTATACATAAGGCAATTAATTCTAATTTAGAAATACAACACAAAGATAATTAATACAACCCTCAGATAGACATAAGGATAAAAACACCTTTCTTTTTCCGTATGCAAGAACAAACACATACAAGTTTTCTTTCTTTCCGTCCGGTATTCGGGCGTGGATGGGTTGCCTGAAGAAACAAGGAAAGCCAACACTTTATCATCACTTAAAACTCTAATAAGAATGCAGGACTAAACACAAACAATACATAAACGTCTGACGCAACAATCTTCTGTAACATATAAGATCAAATTTATGTACTTATCGGTGACACGGTCCATTGGTTTATTTACTTTTAAAACGACTACTTATACGTCACATATGCACATTTAACATATGAAATCAAACAGTATTTATTCGACTGTATTCATGATCATTTTAATGAGCGTGTTTAGTGGAGTCATAGTGTTGTTTTAATACAAGGGTGTCGAATTCGGGGGAAGGTATGTGACAAGGGCGTAACCACCTGCCCTCCTACCACCCCACCAACAACTCGTACCTAGTTATAGTAAACAAAATACACTTTGTACATACTCATTGATTTTACTACTTATCGCTAATAATAACTAATAGTGTATATATATATAGTGTATCGCTAATAATAACTAATAGTGTATATATATATAGTGTATCGCTAATATAGTGGCATTTGTTGGCTTGTATCAGATTTTATTGTAATAACTTTATTACTTTAAAAAAATTAGTAAATTAAAATTTGATATTTATCAGTACTGGTTATCTGATTCTCCTGAACAGGACATTTTTTTTAAAGCTTACCAACGGGCCACAAAAATCCACTTGGTGGGCCGCATGCAGCCCACGGGCAGCGTGTTTCAGAGCCCCTGTTATGCCCACGTTCTTTTACGACCATTTAGTTTTGTGCTAACACAAACACACTCATTTATGGCAACAGGTATTGTTGTAATTAATTTATTCATTGGCAACATAATGACTTATTTTTATTATTATTTTTGTTGTTGTAAAGTTGTTTGGAAATAAAACAGTAAACTATTGGCATCGTAGTTATGTTGCAAGCATATTCATTTAAAAGTATCAAAATATCATAATAACATATTTTGTAACGCTCTGTTTACGAAATTGAACGATTACGTCATCATCGTCTGTTGTGTCAGCGAGTTCTTTCCGTTTCCGTTTTTGTCGTTCACCGGAAGGTGCATGGAGCGTGGCATTGTTTAAAAGCAGAGGTTCTAAAATTGTTGTATATAAGGAAAATTTTCATGTTACATGAATTATTTATTGTTTGATACAATAAATGCCGGGCCGGTCTTGGGCCACTGCAACCTATGTGGCTGAAGTGGGCCCCGCGTTTTCATAGGCCCCGCCTATCTTAATTTTCAATTATTATCCTTATTAATTATTCCCTACCCAAACTGGGTCCCGCGCAACTCGTTTCGCATTTTAAGCGCATAAGGCGCCGCAATTGCTAATACCGGTCCTGAATAAATGGTTTGACTCAATAACTATAAATTTGACACGATCACAGCTGATAACTTTTTTTTATGATTTCTGATCAAATCTGTTTTAATTTATTCATTTTAGTCCTAATGAAAAATCAGGGTAAATAATTTATTGTAACATTATTTATTAGGAGTTAATGAACTTTCTTTTAAATGTTTGTTAATTGGCAGATAATTATGAAAACTGATCTAGATGACTTATAGAAACTGATCTAGATGACTTATAGAAACTGATCTAGATGACTTATAGAAACAGATCTAGATGACTTATAGAAACGGATCTAGATGACTTATAGAAACTGATCTAGATGACTTATAGAAACTGATCTAGATGACTTATAGAAACTACTGATCTAGGTGACTTATAGAAACTACTGATCTAGATGACTTATAGAAACTGATCTAAATGACATATAGAAACTACTGATCTAGATGACTTATAGAAACTACTGATCTAGATGACTTATAGAAACTGATCTAAATGACTTATAGAAACTACTGATCTAGATGACTTATAGAAACTGATCTAGATGACTTATAGAAACTGATCTAGATGACTTATAGAAACTGATCTAGATGACTTACAGAAACTGATCTGGATGACTTATAGAAACTGAACTAGATGACTTATAGAAACAGATCTAGATGACTTATAGAAACAGATCTAGACTACTTACAGAAACTTATCTAGATGACTTATAGAAACTGATCTAGATGACTTATAGAAACAGATCTAGATGAATTATAGAAACAGATCTAGACTACTTACAGAAACTGATCTAGATGACTTATAGAAACTGATCTAGATGTCTTATAGAAACTGATCTAGATGACTTATAGAAACAGATCTAGATGACTTATAGAAACTGATCTAGATGACTTATAGAAACAGATCTAGATTGCTTTTATTGGCGAATCTCTACAAATATCATATCAGAACTATTTGTTACTCTCTCCGCCGTGTCCACAACCCGATTACTGTTCCTGGTCAGCGAGCCGTCATGTTATCGCCCCTTAACGCTATTTCCTATCGGGATTATTGACAAGTCCGTGTGATTGCAGCAGTTCGCGTCTAACCGTTGACTTTTCTAGCCTGTCGAGTGTCTTTGTAGTCGTGAGTCGTGGTGAAGTTTGTATGGAGATGTCCATACTCGTTTAATCCGCCCATCTGTCTTATAACTCTAACAGAGTGTGGTTGACCTAGTTCAATCCGCCCATCTGTCTTATACTACTAACTGAGTCTGGTTGACCTAGTTTAATCCGCCCATCTGTCTTATACCACTAACTGAGTCTGGTTGACCTAGTTTAATCCGCCCATCTGTCTTATACCACTAACAGAGTGTGGTTGGCCTTGTTCAATCCGCCCATCTGTCCTATACCACTAACAGAGTGTGGTTGACCTAGTTCAATCCGCCCATCTGTCTTATACCACTAACAGAGTGTGGTTGGCCTAGTTCAATCCGCCCATCTGTCTTATACCACTAACAGAGTGTGGTTGACCTAATTCAATCCGCCCATCTGTCTTATACCACTAACAGAGTGTGGTTGACCTAGTTCAATCCGCCCATCTGTCTTATACCACTAACAGAGTGTGGTTGACCTAGTTTAATCCGCCCATCTGTCTTATATCTGTAAGTGAGTCTGGTTGACCTAGTTTCACATAGCCTAGTTCAATGTTTCAAGTAATCAAGGGTGGAGTGAGTTCGGTGACAATGCTAGAGATGAATGTAACGGATCCCTGTCAGTGCAGTGCTTGACCTTTCGTGACCCCACGACCGACGGTCAACTCAGTTCAGGGGCGGGGCCATGTGAGACTATCATCATGTCTAGTATAATGTATCTTGTTTATTTTAAAGTAGGTCATACATTCATAACGATGCCCACTGCTCATTAAATTGGTCAAGACGTTTGGCCACTCTCCTAAATCACAATGGTCAATCTTTTATAGGGCTCTTCTACTTTATTGACCACTCTACACATGGCTCGACGATTTGCCTGTATAAATAACTCTAATAAAACTTTTTTAAAAATCCAGCTCAGTATATCGGAGTTCACGCGTTTCCTCGTATGTCCATTTGCTGCTGTTAATCTGGCCTGGATCCAAATGATCCTACATCACCCCAGCCCGCCCCACCCATACCACCCCACCGCCCGCCCCACCCATACCGACCGTCCCGCCCACACTTGTCGATGTTAATCTATATTTCATACCTTCACCTGCTGAGAGATGTATACTATAGACTAGACAGTGTCCAACTCTACACAGACAATATGAATGAGTCAGGTCCTAATAGTCGTACTATGGCCGTCTTGCTGTACACAACACCATAAAGATCTATGTCTTAATAGTTTCTTTAACAAATAACTTATCAAAATGTAAATAGAAACGTTGTTGTTTCTTTTTAATCTATTGTTTTATTTGTCATGAAAAATGTAATAAAGAGTTGTGGAAGTGCAATCAGACCAGCTTAGACAATAAGTAGAATAGAAGGGAATGGGTTTTACTTTATTTCCTTCTTGGTTGTCTTTGCTGTCCCAACTCCCCTTTGTTTTTCTACACTCTACTCCTCTCTACACTCTACTCCTCTCTACACTCTACTCCTCTCTACACTCTACTCCTCTCTACACTATACTCCTCTCTACACTCTATTCCTCTCTACACTCTACTCCTCTCTATTCCTCACTACACTCTACTCCTCTCTAAACTCTATCCTCTCTAAACTCTACTCCTCTCTCTACACTACTCCTCTCTGCACTCTAATCCTCACTCCATCCACAACACTCATATAATCAATAAACTCCTGTCAAATTAGCATCAATATTATTTTGTCTTTCCTTGGTGAAGTCATAAGTTGTTCCCCTCCCCCCCGCTTCATCTGTTGATCTCACAAAGATAAGCGTCAGACACAATAATCTCCTCAGTAGAATGAGCGTCAATAATATATAAAAAACCGTGTATTTACTTCATTCAGCTCCTGTGTTGATGGTTGGCATTCCCTCTTCTACTCTCTACTCCAACCATCTTGTCTGTCATTCCCTCCTCTACTCCATCCATCTTGTCTGTCATTCCCTCCTCTACTCCATCCATCTTGTCTGTCATTCCCTCCTCTACTCTCTACTCCATCCATCTTGTCTGTCATTCCCTCCTCTACTCTCTACACCAACCATCTTTTCTGTCATTCCCTCCTCTTCTCTCTACTCCATCCATCTTCATCTCCGCGTTTATTTATATCCTCCCCCCTCTGCTCCCGCCACAAGCAGTTCGTTGGGAATCATTCTCTTCCACTCCCACTCCCCCTCTTTTAGGATATCCAATTACCCCCTCCCCCACCCTCATCCCAGTCCAACCTCCGCCATTGATTGATAGTACAAGAGAGGGGAAGGGCTGAGGGATGGCTTGGTCAACAGGAGTGAAAACGACTTTGTGGGACCGTCTGTTCAGTTCAGATCTTGGGGTCAGGCCAACCAAAACGACAGACGCTCGTATCGGAACCTCCAAGACAGATCGACTGGGAAACGCCTCTACACTGTGTATTTCTTGAGGATTACTCGTAACACACAATGGCATACTGGGTAACTCCGTTTTTTTTAACAATATTTTTTTTCTGCTGTTGTTTTTCTCCTAGAATATCCCTTTTGCGTGTGTGTACAGTGCAGGATTAGAGAAGCCTCGTTTTCGACGTGTTTAGCTTGGGGGTTCAAAAGTCGGTCAGTAAACCGAGGCAACGCTCCGCCTTGTAGCCGTTCATTGTGTCAACACACAAGCGGGAAGATATGTCTACCCACCAACCCGTTCATTGTGTCAACACACAAGCGGCAAGATATGTCTACCCACCAACCCGTTCATTGTAGTTTTAGGTCTTAACTCAATATTCTACGTAAACTTTACAGTGTTTAATGAACGATAATTGATTAAAACAGATTCAAGTAGCAGATATCATTTTTAAACGAAACAGATGTTTAGTATAGTAATAATTTAATAAGTAAACTCAATATTCAGTGGCGTAGCAGTGGCCCATTATTTCAGAGCAAATAAGTAGTAGTAAGGCTAATGAGAATATTCATGTATAGCCCTATAGTCTAAAGTGTAGAATTTATCGCTGCTGGTGTCTCCCTTACGACGGACCAGATCAAGGTCCCATGTCGGACCTGATCTGGCCCGCAGGCCGGCGTTTGAGGACCCTTACCATAAAATAATTAACCACGCTCAATATCCCATTCAAAGCACGGGTTGTCGCCCATGCCCTAGTTTCAAGCCTACTGTGGGCAACTACCGTTTCTGTACTCTGTTGTTAGTTGGTAGCACTCCCTCCCTCCCCTCCCTCCCACGGCGTGTTGCTGATGTCACTCCACCACGCTAAGTCTGAGCCCCAAGGAGAGGATTTCTTCACTGGTCCACTACACGCCATAATTCCACTGCCACCGCTTTCATTAGCCGTGCGTCTATCTTTATTGAATGTCTGCTGTTACATCACCACCGCCTAGTGTCAGTCAGTCCAACAGGTGATAGATACACTTGGTCCTCGGAGAGGGGGATAGTAGTAACAGAAACAGACTGGGAACTGTGTAACTATGAGGTGTGTGTTAGTGTTAGTGCGTGTATTTCTGTGAAGGTTAACTTTGCCGGTAAGTCCAGCGTGTGTGTTGCCCTTATTGTTCTTAAGTTTGGTGAACTCAATAATAATCAATATGTGATTTTTTGTGACTATGAAATATGTAACTTTCGATAATGCGGGGGCTGTTCAGTCTGAGAAGTAGGGCTAATAAGTCTGATTTTTTGGTCTATTACGTCTAAGATGTTCAGCTGTTCAGTCTGAGGTGCGGATAAACGTTAAGAAAACATGAAAACGATCTCTAACACTACCGATGTCTATTTTTAAAGTGTATCTAAGTTTAAGACGATTGCGTATTATTGACTTAGGCTTACACCTAGACCTAAGTCATCTGTTATTACTGTGTTATTGTGCCTGGCTGGCAGACTTTCTCTGTTCGCCAAGAGTTATCAGTCAAATATAAACACATGACAATAATGACGTAGGACATCATGATATTTTTTATTGATGTAGTTGTATGACATTAACATTAAGACCAAGTAGTTAGTCCTGATTGTAATGTACGCCTCTCGGACAGTAAAGTTAGCCTTAGCTTTTAAGCTCATTGGTACCGATACCACAGTGACGAATCCAATGGGTGTTGAGAAGAGGAGGGGGGGGGCGGAGGGGGGCTGTCAAGTTGACCAACATACTTGATTTAATTAAGGATAAAAATTAAAAAGAAAATGTAACTCTTTGGGTATATTGTACGTTCAAGTCTTTGGATATAGTGTATGTTCAAGTCTTTAAGTTAAGTGTAAGGTGAACTCTTTGGGTATATTGTACGTTCAAATCTTTGGATATATTGTACGTTCAAGTCTTTAAGTAAAGTGTAAGGTGAACTATTTGGGTATATTGTACGTTCAAGTCTTTGGATATATTGTACGTTCAAGTCTTTAAGTAAAGTGTAAGGTGAACTATTTGAGTATATTGTACGTTCAAGTCTTTGGATAAAGTGTATGATCAAGTCTTTGGGTACTATTGGAAAGATTCTAGATACTGTCTTTCGGCAATTCGCTGACTCTGTGTAATATTTATTGTTTGGTTGCGTCACCTGCTCAATCTTAAAAGCATTCGTTTTTGTCACTTAGGAGATACACAAGATACGGGCGGGAAGATATGTCTACCCACCAACCCGTTCATTGTGTCAACACACAAGCGGGAAGATATGTCTACCCACCAACCCGTTCATTGTGTCAACACACAAGCGGGAAGATATGTCTACCCACCAACCNCCCCCCCCCCCCCCCACCGGGACCTTTCACCGAAAGCAACTCCACAAATCCATCCCATTCTTCGTTGTATCAAATTTCTTCCGAACTCTGCTCCTACAATCGATGTGAGACAGTTGTCATAGACGCACATCCGGTGTCTGCCAGGATTTTAACAAGTTTTAGGCTATCTGAAAGTTGGCTACAGGATCGTCACAGCTGCCAGATGGTGTAGCCAATGCCATGATGGGTAGCCAGTGCCATGATGGGTAGCCAGCTCCATGATGGGTAGCCAGCGCCATGATGGGTAGCCAGTGCCATGATGGGTTGCCAGCCCCATGATGGGTAGCCAGTGTCATGATGGGTAGCCAGTGCCATGATGGGTAGCCAGTGCCATGATGAGTAGCCAGTGCCATGATGGGTAGCCGGCCCCATGATGGGTAGCCAGTGTCATGATGGGTAGCCAGCCCCATGATGGGTAGCCAGCCCCATGATGCGTCACACTGGGTGTACCCGGTAAATGAACTTTAAATGGTGTATGTGATGTAGAGTGTGGGGTAAGGGGTGGCGTTAATCCGTTAAGCGTAGACATCTGAAAACTTTAAAGGCTTGCAGGTGTGTGATGTGTTACACTTTTAGACATAGATTCATATAGTTAGAGATATGGGGTCATATATAGATACATAAAGCTAGAGGTAAGGGGTCATATATAGATACATATAGCTAAAGATATGGGGTCAGACATATATACTTATAGCTAGAGATATGGGGTCAGATATAGATACTTATAGCTAGAGATATAGGGTCAGATATAGGTACATATAGTTAGAGATAAGGGGTCATATATAGATACATATAGTTAGAGATAAGGGTTCATATAGAGATACATATAGCTAGAGATATGGGGTCAGACATATATACTTATAGCTAGAGATATGGGGTCAGATATAGATACTTATAGTTAGAGATAAGGGGTCATATATAGATACATCTAGATAGAGATAAGGGGTCATATATATAGATACAAATAGCTAGAGATATGGGGTCCGATATAGGTACATATAGTTAGAGATATGGGGTCAGATATAGATACATATAGCTTGAGATATGGGATCAGATATAGATACATATATGTAATGACACCACAGCTCTAGGTGTAATGACACCACAGCTCTAGGTGTAATGACACCACAGCTCTATGTAATGAAACCACAGCTCTAAGTGTAATGACACCACAGCTCCATGTATTGACACCACAGCTCTATGTGTAATGACACCACAACTCTATGTAATGAAACCACAGCTCTAAGTGTAATGACACCACAGCTCTATGTATTGACACCACAGCTCTATGTGTAATGACACCACAGCTCTATGTAATGAAACCACAGCTCTAAGTGTAATGACACCACAGCTCTATGTAATGAAACCACAGCTCTATGTGTAATGACACCACAGCTCTATGTATTGACACCACAGCTCTATGTAATGACACCACAGCTCTATTTAATGACACCACATCTCTAGGTGTAATGACACCACAGCTCTATGTGTAATGACACCACAGCTCTATGTAATGACACCACAGCTCTAAGTGTAATGACACCTCAGCTCTATGTAATGACACCACAGCTCTAAGTGTAATGACACCACAGCTCTATGTAATGACACCACAGCTCTAAGTGTAATGACACCACAGCTCTATGTAATGACACAACAGCTCTAGGTGTAATGACACCACAGATCTAAGTGTAATGACACCACTTCTAGGTGTAATGACACCACAGCTCTATGTAATGATACCACAGCTGTATGTGTAATGACACCACAGCTCTATGTGTAATGACACCACTGCTCTATGTGTAATGACACAACTTCTCTAGGTGTAATGACACCACAGCTCTAAGTGTAATGACACCACAGCTCTATGTGTAATGACACCTCAGCTCTAAGTGTAATGACACCACAGCTCTATGTAATGACACCACAGCTCTATGTGTAATGACACCACTTCTCTGTTTGTAACCACTTGTCAATGTGTAATCAAGGACAGTTTATGATTTAACACGCTTGTAATGACCACACTCTAACCGTCCGGCAGCCAACATCTAGATAACGCCATCTATATTTCACACAGTTCCCGCGGTCCGATTGAGCAGAAATGCTGCCTACATATCGATTTACGGTGAAAATATCGATCACCAATTAATAATTTAAAAAATATTTGTTATTTTAAAATGCGTTGTATTTATAAAAGTACGTTGTCGTACACCAGTTGTGACCGCGTGCCAAAAATGCAACAAAAAAGGCCCCACTTATTTATAGCAAAGAGCCGACACTCCATTGATACCGGAAGACGTGGATTTGGTTAGGCTGGTTTGATTAATGAAGTCATATTTAAGTCGCGTGCCGGCTGATGAGGCTCTGCGTGCCGACTGTGGCACGCGTGCCGCAGGTGTTCAGTTGTAGAGTTGTGGGAAGAACTCTCGCCTTCTGGTCCAAGGACAATAGTTAAATGCCATGAACTCGGGGTCAAAGTGACGTGTGTGTTAATTTTTAAAAAAATTCTTTATTTAATAAAACTTAAATATAGGGAGTGAAAAGAAAGACATATTTTAAACACTTATTTGATTCCAGCCAATTGTAGGACGCAACAATCTTCTGTATGAAAGGAGCGTCTGTAAATCAATAAAAGATAATTATGAAAGGTAAAAACTGATTATTAATCATTTTATTTTCAAGAAGAATAAAAAGAGTTTTTTAAAAAATTAATTAATATTTAAAAAAAAATTAAAATGTACTTGTTTGTTAGCACGAGAACGACTGCTCACTGACATCCAACCACTGCTCACTGACATCCAACCACTGCTCATGAACACCCAACCACTGCTCACTGACATCCAACCACTGCTCACTGACATTCAACCACTGCTCACTGACATCCAACCACTGCTCACTGACATCCAACCACTGCTCACTAACATTCAACCACTGCTTACTGACACTGCTCACTGACATCCAACCACTGCTCACTGACATCCAACCACTGCTCACTAACATGTGATGCCCGGGCATTGTCAATCTTTACAGTGTAAATTAATTTAGAAAATGCCTTTAGTCTACGAAGACACGAAGCCTATAAATCCTTGATCCCAGGAACATGACTTCAGAATGGGATTACAGTTATCGAATTTCACGTGATAATTTTATAGAGTTCAAGAAAAATATTTGCACATCGTTCTTTCCACTCCTAGCGATATTTTAATGATATAAAATGTGTTGCATTAGCGAGAGAGGGTATGTGAGTGTGTGTGTATGTGAGTGTGTGTGTATGTGAGTGTGTGTGTATGTGAGAGTGTGTGTATGTGAGTGTGTGTGTATGTGAGTGTGTGTGTATGTGAGTGTGTGTGTATGTGAGTGTGTGTGTATGTGAGTGTGTGTGTATGTGAGTGTGTATGTGAGTGTGTGTGTATGTGAGTGTATGTGTATGTGAGTGTGTGTGTATGTGAGTTTGTGTGTGTGTGAGTGTGTGTGCGTGTGAGTGTGAGTGTGTGTGAGTGTGTGTGCGTGTGAGTGTATGTGAGTGTGTGTGTATGTGAGTGTGTGTGTATGTGAGTGTGTGTGCGTGTGAGTGTGTGTGCGTGTTGGTAAAAGTGTTTGGCAATGGAACACCTGGCTAACAGGAGCTCACCTGGTTCAATGATATTAACATAACCCGCGTGACGTCATGAGATCTATTACAGTAAACACGTGGGGGATGTCATCACCCAATGACCTGCGATGTCATCACCCAATGACCTGTGATGTCATCACCCAATGACCTGGGATGTCATCACCCAATGACCTGGGATGTCATCACCCAATGACCTGCGATGTCATCACCCAATGACCTGCGATGTCATCACCCAATGACCTGCGATGTCATCACCCAATGACCTGGGATGTCATCACCCAATGACCAGGGATGTCATCACCAATGACCTGCGATGTCATCACCCAATGACCTGGGATGTCATCACCCAATGACCTGGGATGTCATCACCCAATGACATGGGATGTCATCACCCAATGACCTGGGATGTCATCACCCAATGACCTGGGATGTCATCACCCAATGACCTGGGATGTCATCACCCAATGACCTGGGATGTA
>MUZC01004777.1:99951-118858 GCA_002072015.1 Radix auricularia
GTCCGTCTGTCATCACCTTTGATCACAGCATCCATAAGTCCTAGACCCATGATGTATATATGTTTTTTGTATGTCCTGACCTGCCATTTGTGCATCAACACTCAGTTACTCGATCCGTTAAAAAACCCCGTTAAAACTACCAAAAAACTTTGCGAATCGAGAGGTAACACTGGCGCAGGGAACGGCCGCCATTGCCGGAAGTCGAATACATCATTTTTCAAGCATTCAAGAGTGGTGCGAAGGCGTGCAAAAGAATTAGTTTTTTTTTTTTTTGTTGACGTCATTAGAATATGTGTAAAAGTTTAGAGAGTTTTACGTCATCATTTGTGGTGACTTGTAGTTAGATTAAAGAGAAAATAAAATTTTTTAAAATGTAAAGAAATGACTTTTAAATTAAAAAAATGTCAGGTATATTCATTACACAAGAAAATTCATAAAAATATGTCTAAAATCTAAACACAATTACTGATAACTACATAATGCTGATATCTAACATAAGTACTGATACATAATACGAAAATGCGCTAACACGTCCTGAGTTCCAATAGGGACCAGGCTTAACATGATTTTTTTAGTCATTTAACAATGTATTTAGTGTAAGTCTGCACTCTTATATCGTAACCATTGAATACGTCTTAAAATAAATTGCAATCAATCAAATATTTAAGTGGAACTTTCATTTCTTCACATTTCTTAAACACCCCTCACTCTCGTCACACATCACAAATGCGTGACCCCCCCCCCCCCCCCCCCCCCCCCACACACACACTTTACCAGGCGTGTGGCATCATTTACTGAATATAGACTAAAGACAAATGTTTGTGTTTATTTTGTTGGTTGCCTACGCCCCTGTGCGTTGTATCAGTTTTATGAGTGACGGCCCGTTAATATTATTTTATTTCTTGTCTTCCTACATTTGACATTTTCTCCAATGGTATCCAATTTTATGTTCTAATATAGGGAGTGTATTGACATTGATGTTTTTGTTTTCTGTTTAATCAGTCTGTGACCCTCGTGTCGCTATTGTGTCAGTCTGTGACCCTCGTGTCGCTATTGTGTCAGTCTGTGACCCTCGTGTCTCTATCGTGTCAGTCTGTGTCCTTCGTGTCTCTATCGTGTCAGTCTGTGTCCTTCGTGTCTCTATCGTGTCAGTCTGTGTCCTTCGTGTCACTATTGTGTCAGTCTTATATCTTAGATATACAGACGCTCCTTCTATGCAGAAGATAATTGCGTCCACAGACCATGAGAGATGATCTGTTGGCAAGTGATGCAGCGGTCACAGGCCACGGCTATAGGGGTTCCACGCATTACCCCAGCCGCCTAACTATTGTCTAGTTAGGTACCCATTCGGAGCTCGGGGACTCCTCAGGCCCCTGGAACGAATCCTCACCTTCGTGTGGATTTGAACTCGTGACCATCGGTACAGCAGTCGAGCGCGCTACCCTTCGACCACCGCGTCCCAGTCTGTGACCCTCGTGTCTCTATTGTGTCAGTCTGTGACCATCGTGTCTCTATTGTGTCAGTCTGTGACCCTCGTGTGATGTTGACCAACACTATCAGACATGTCTTTGAAGGCACCTAATCATGTTACGAGGGTAATAGAAGACATTCATTAACATTGTCCACTAGTCGTGGTACACACACACAGTGGTCAAAACACTGGACTGTCCAACTCGGACAGGCCAAAGTTCGCAAATAGGCACAATAGCTACGTATTGACTATCTAAACCTTGATAAACATATGCTTCACGTTGAGGTACACTCAGCTTCACATATTTAGAATCCCTGTTGTGATCACTCGTGAATCAATTCCCGCCATTTAACGCTAGCATCCGTCAAAACAAACAGGAGGGCTGTCACCTTGTCAAGGACATTCAACCCTGTCATCTATTGGTAGAGGTGGGAGGGGGGGGCTGAAGGACCTTGACACCAGAACGTCTGTCAGTGGCCAGATAAAGTGCTGGCCGATGAGTGAGGCTCAATAGATTGTAAAACACTAAATGAGACATTAGATTTATATAATACCAATTGATTTTTTGGATGTCAAGAAATGAGCAAGTAAGTGCTGTGACGTCACTGTTGATATAAATAATGAACCAGGAAGTGATGTGACGTCACTATTGATATAAATAAATGAACCAGGAAGTGATGTGACGTCACTATTGATATAAAGAAATGAGCCAGGAAGTGCTGTGATGTCACTGTTGATATAAAGAAATGAGCCAGTAAGTGATGTGATGTCACTGTTGATATAAATAAATGAACCAGTAAGTGCTGTGATGTCACTGTTGATATAAATAAATGAACCAGTAAGTGATGTGATGTCACTGTTGATATAAAGAAATGAGCCAGTAAGTGATGTGATGTCACTGTTGATATAAATAAATGAACCAGTAAGTGCTGTGATGTCACTGTTGATATAAATAAATGAACCAGTAAGTGCTGTGATGTCACTGTTGATATAAAGAAATGAACCAGTAAGTGCTGTGATGTCACTGTTGATATAAAGAAATGAGCCAGTAAGTGCTGTGATGTCACTGTTGATATAAAGAAATGAGCCAGTAAGTGCTGTGATGTCACTGCTGATATAAAGAAATGAGCCAGTAAGTGCTGTGATGTCACTATTGATATAAAGAAATGAACCAGTAAGTGTTGTGATGTCAATATTGATATAAAGAAATGAACCAGTAAGTGCTGTGACGTCACTATTGATATAAAGAAATGAACCAGTAAGTGCTGTGATGTCACTATTGATATAAAGAAATGAGCCAGTAAGTGCTGTGATGTCACTATTGATATAAAGAAATGAACCAGTAAGTGCTGTGACGTCACTATTGATATAAAGAAATGAACCAGTAAGTGCTGTGATGTCACTATTGATATAAATAAATGAACCAGGAAGTGATGTGACGTCACTATTGATATCAAGAAATGAGCCAGGAAGTGCTGTGATGTCACTGTTGATATAAAGAAATGAACCAGTAAGTGCTGTGATGCCACTGTTGATATAAAGAAATGAGCCAGGAAGTGCTGTGATGTCACTATTGATATAAAGAAATGAACCAGGAAGTGATGTGACGTCACTATTAATATCAAGAAATGAACCAGGAAGTGCTGTGATGTCACTGTTGATATAAAGAAATGAACCAGTAAGTGCTGTGATGTCACTGTTGATATAAAGAAATGAACCAGGAAGTGCTGTGGCGTCACTGTTGATATAAAGAAATGAACCAGTAAGTGCTGTGATGTCACTGTTGATATAAAGAAATGAACCAGGAAGTGATGTGACGTCACTATTAATATCAAGAAATGAACCAGGAAGTGCTGTGATGTCACTGTTGATATAAAGAAATGAACCAGTAAGTGCTGTGATGTCACTGTTGATATAAAGAAATGAACCAGGAAGTGCTGTGATGTCACTATTGGTGTCACTATTGGTGTCACTATTGATGTCCAGTACATCTTATCTTATATTATGTATCTTATCTTATATGTTCCACATAAGTCTAAGACACAAACATTGCATCATTTATTCACAAAGCCAGAAACACATTTTTATTATCCTTTATTTGCTGCGCGTTGACCTACAGATAGATAGCTGCTTGGCCGCGCAGCTTAAAGTGAACATTGTTTATATTATCTGATCCTACCACTAGCACAATACAATCCAAAAGCCATCAATACCATCCAAAAGTCATGAATACCATCCAAAAGTCATGAATACCATCCAAAAGCCATCAATACCATCCAAAAGCCACCAAGACCATCCAAAAGCCATCACAAGACCATCCAAAAGCCATCAATACCATCCAAAAGCTATGAATACCATCCTAAAGCCATATATACCATCCAAAAGCCACCAAGACCATCCAAAAGCCATCAATACCATCCAAAAGCTATGAATACCATCCTAAAGCCATAAATACCATCCAAAAGCCATCAAGACCATCCAAAAGCCACCAAGACCGTCCAAAACCCAATACAAGCTCATCAAAAATCCACCTCCAAAAGCCAAGACCTTCAAAAAGCCACCAATAAACAAATCAATAACGATCCACCTCCGTTCTCAGCCCCCACTTGATAAATCTCTTCCCGGTATTTTGTTGACGTTGCTGATGCTTTACTCGGGGGGGGGGGAGATACATGTGACCGCTGCTGGTCTATGGGGGCCACTTGAGCCAGTCTGACCGTAATTGGACATTGGCGAGTCCACCGCTGCCTGGGCTGACCTTGTTCGATTACTCGTCATCAACCACCGCCCCTCCCTGTCCCACTCCATGTCAAGAAATAATATCTGACTTGATGCCAAGATACAGAATGTTTACCACATTGATACCAGTAGCCACACATAAACAACTAGGGCGTGCTACAGTAGCCACACATAAACAACTAGGGCGTGCTACAGTAGCCACACATAAACAACTAGGGCGTGCTACAGTAGCCACACATTAACAACTAGGGCGTGCTACAGTAGCCACACATTAACAATTAGGGCGTGCTACAGTAGCCACACATAAACAATTAGGGCATGCTACAGTAGCCACACACACAACTAGGGCGTGCTACAGTAGCCACACATTAACAAATAGGGCGTGCTACAGTAGCCACACATTAACAATTAGGGCGTGCTACAGTAGCCACACATTAACAATTAGGACGTGCTACAGTAGCCACACACACAACTAGGGCGTGCTACAGTAGCCACACATAAACAATTAGGGCGTGCTACAGTAGCCACACACAAAAAATTATGGCGTGCTATAGTAGCCACTCACAAACAATTAGGGCGTGCTACAGTAGCCACACACAAACAATTAGGGCGTGCTACAGTAGCCACACATAAACAATTAGGGCGTGCTACAGTAGCCACACACACAGCTAGGGCGTGATACAGTAGCCACACATAAACAATTAGGGCGTGATACAGAAGCTACACACACAACTGGGGCGGGCTACAGTAGCCACACACAAACAATTAGGGCGTGATACAGAAGCTACACACACAACTAGGGCGGGCTACAGTAGCCACACACACAACTAGGGCGGGCTACAGTAGCCACACACACAACTAGGGCGGGCTACAGTAGCCACACATAAAATATTAGGGCGTGCTACAGTAGCCACACATAAAATATTAGGGCGTGCTACAGTAGCCACACATAAACAATTAGGGCGTGCTACAGTAGCCACACATAAACAATTAGGGCGTGCTACAGTAGCCACACATAAACAATTAGGGCGTGATACAGAAGCTACACACACAACTAGGGCGTGCTACAGTAGCCACGCACACAACTAGGGCGTGCTACAGTAGCCACACATAAAATATTAGGGTGAACTACAGTAGCCACACACACAACTAGGGCGTGCTACAGTAGCCACACATAAAATATTAGGGTGAGCTACAGTAGCCACACAAACAGCTAGGGCGTGCTACAGTAGCCACACATACACAACTAGGTCGTGCTACAGTAGCCACACACACAACAAGGGCGTGCTACAGTAGCCACACAGTAGTCTACAATCTACACAACTTATGTTCTTATAGCCTACAGTCTACACAACTTATGTTCTTATTGTCTACAATCTACACAACTTATTTTCTTATAGTCTACAATCTACACAACTTATTTTCTTAAAGTCTACAATCTACACAACTTATGTTCTTATAGCCTGCAGTCTACACAACTTATGTTCTTATAGTCTACAATCTACACAACTTATGTTCTCATAGACCACAGTCAACACAACTTATGTTCTTATAGCCTACAATCTACACAACTTATGTTCTTATAGTCTACAGTCTACACAACTTATTTTCTTAAAGTCTACAATCTACACAACTTATGTTCTTATAGTCTACAATCTACACAACTTATGTATATGTAACGACGCTCTGCGAAATTTTTCACGGTTAATTGCCCAGAACGAATTAGTTTTGTCTCGCATGCTGAAAGCACACACAGATAAAAATAAATGGGTCACATTTGCGCATGGACATTTCACAGCAACAATGTTTTATATAGTAGCTAAAGTTGTAAAAAGAAATTGCATTTGGCTTAAGTTCTTTCGCCAAAGTTCACTGAACGTTTGACTGTTATTGATTTTTGTAACATGTCGTTGTGTGAAATATTTCCCTCGCTGTGGCCTCGGGGTGAATAGAGTTGGAACACGTCTAGTCTTTGACTCTATGAAAGAACCTCGTGTTTCTATATGAGAAGTGGTTCTTCATCATTTCGGATGGGGTTTCAATAGAGTGGAGTTTGTACACAACATGAAGTTTTAAAACAATGGAGGTAGTCAGAGCCGTCTTTACATCATTTGGGGCCCCCAGGCAAAGAAAGAGTGTTTGGCCCCTGGGCAAAGAAAGAGTGCTCCCCACCTCGTTGGGATAAAAAATAAATTACTTAATATATATAAATAAACATATTCCCATGGGGCCCCTTTGCTCGTGGGCCCTTGGGAAATGCCCAACGGGCCCAAGCGTTAAGACGGCAATGGATCTATTACAATTAAAACAAAAGATGTAGTACAGCCGATGTTTTAAAAATATTATTAACTATTAACAGGATGTTGTACAGGTATTACTGAAATGAAATGTTGCGCATAATTGGGAAGATTTACTTTGGACCATCTTCATTACACAATTTTGTCTTTGGTGCCCTCAACCAATGATGTCACATATTTTGGCCGATTTTCAACTCCCCCTGCCCCCTTCATCACACTTCGTCACAAAAACTTATTCCGCCTCCCTCCAATATGACGTCACAAAGCTTTGACCTCTCCAATAAAAAGCATAATTACTCATTGAAAATTAGCTTGTTGCAAATTACTTTTTTGTCATTTAAATTTGTATTTAGTGTAAGGCTGCACTCTAATATCGTAACACGTGTGAAGCCATTGAAAACTTCATGAAATAAATTGTAATCAATAACATATTTAAGTCGAACTTTTATAGCGCGTATTTGTGGACGTCACATTTCGTAATCACACCCCCCCCCCCGCCCCCACGCGCGTGACGTCATTTATGGACGCCCCCTTTGCTCTTTCTTTTATTAACCCTAAAAATGTAATTAATTTTTATAATTATAATAAATAATTAATGAAAACTTCTGAACATTCTAATAAATATGGGACTCGAACCCAAACGATAACACATAACTCGATCGACTGATCCGAACTTTGTCACCTAAAGTAAAACATCGTACCCATGGGACACACGACTGACTCGACCAGCAATTCGTAGATTTGAACTGATTTTAAAATGAGCATGATAGTCAAAGTTATTACTTTTTATTTTGTAATTATTTATTATTATAAGAGACGCCCACCACTACAACATGGACATATTGAGACCAGGGGCGGATTAAGACTGCACGGGGCCCCGGGCTGCAATCAAAATGGGGCTCTGTCTAGCCAGCGTCCCTTAAAACAAATGATTGCCGGCAGCTAATATAAGACTGTAACTAAATATTAATGATTAAAAAAAAAACGAACACGAAGAAATAACTGTTTAAAGTATTTGCCGGTATGTTACAGTTGAGTGTGAAAAGAAAACTTTTTCATCACTAGGAATCGATCCCGTTACCGCTTGCTTCACGAGTTTAAGCTCTACTACACGGCCAGCGAAGCTTTTCAAAATTAAGAAATTATAAAAATATAAACCATATTTTATAATATGTTCTCTTAGTGAGCCAATCAAATCAAGTTTTTCAATTGTTAAGACTGTCAGGTCTGAATAGCGATCAGTTTAATAGATAAGATTTATAAATTTATTTAATTTATTATGTTTTCAAGGGCTCGCGCAAACATTTGTACACTTTTATAATAAAATATAAAATGTTTGGGGGCCCCCAAAACGTCGGGGGCCTGGCTATAGCCCTTCAGCCCCCCCCCCCTTTTAATCCGCCATAGCCCGAGACACGCCACTACAACATAGGCATATGTATCACAGGGTCCCCGAGACACAAACCACTATAATATAGACGTATGTATCACAAGGTGGCAAACTGCTAATCACTCCCCTGTAACCACTGCCCCGTGTTTTAATGCACTACAACTACAAGAAAATATTTATATATATTTTTTTAAATGTCTGTAGAGGCGTGCATGAAACAAAGTGGGTTTTCCCCCTGCCCCATCCCATCAGTAGCCTAAATCAGGGGCGGATCAAGATTGCACGGGGCCCCTGGCTGCGATTCAACCTGGGGCCCGGTCCAGCCACATTTATTATACACTTTAATAATTTTGGGGCCCTTAAATCTATCAGGGCCTCTGGCTTTAGCCCAAATAGCACCCCCTCCCTTAATCCGCCACAGGCCTAAATATTGATCGAACATTCATTGCCAGTGAGTGGAAAAAAAATAATCTTTGATAAATTAAGGGTAGCAGTTAATTAAGGCACTTCCACAACACTCAAAAGATCCTTTTGTTGTTAATTTTGCTTTAAATCACCCATTACATGGAGTTTTATTTTCACGCACGCGTGTTCACTCATTGTCCTGCAGTCACGTGATGTAAACATTGAATATTGCCGCGTTTTTCTTTCTTATCGATTCAGCGGCCCGGCCACAAAGAAATCACGTGACACTCGTTGCTAAAAATAGCGCGTTGGTGGTAAACAGCGTGTTTACAACGTCGCGTAGTAGGGCCGGGATCGCATAGAGGAGGAGGGAGAGACGAGGGCTCGTGTGTGTGTGCGTCTGGGGTGTGAGTCTGGTTGTACGCTGTTATCAACACGAGGATCGGGCCAAAAATTTTGGAAGTGCAATTGTAAACAGTAGTAAGTAGCTGATATTTTCTTTCACATTTTCTCTCATCGTGCATGCCCTCCCTGTGTTTATGAGTGTCTAGAACTCCAGCGGGAGGCGACTGCGTATGTTCCCAGCAGCAGATGATGAAAGGAAGAATGACAAAGACAAAGATGACTGGAGTAACAGTATGTCTTGGTTTGAAAGAATCGTCTGAAAGACAACGTGCTGGGATATTAAAACCGATGCTTTATCGTCATAGACCGCTGCATATTGAATACATGTTTAATGAGAAAGTTCGTTGCGTTTATAAAAAAAAAAAAGTGTAATATTTTTGTTAATTATTTCTCTTTTAGATCTACTTGGATTTAAAATACCGCTAGATTAATTTCTGAGCATTCTACATACATGTGTGACGTTCTCTTCTCAGAGTTTTTTCCATACTCATAATGCGTCTGTAAGCCACTTCTGACTCTGATGAATATTTTTATTCTTTTAAAAACTATTTCTTAAGCAATTGTTGTAAAATTTATTATCAAAATCAATTGGAAATAATGTTTATTTTCATATTTTATAAATCGATTTGCTTGGGTGGTTGATTGAATGTTTTTTTTTTTTTTTAATTTACATTTTTTTTTTTGTTGTTGTTGTTGTTAACAAGGGGAAAAAAATCGAAATTAAACTTAGTTAGTTTCGTTTTAAATGAGTTACGCCCCTTCCTCTGCATAAAAGCACTGACTACTGTAAGAATATTTTGTGACTATATCTTTATATTATCCCCCCCCCCCTTTTTATCTTTTTATCTTTCTCCCTCATTCTCTCTCTCTCTCTTTCGTTCTCTCTCTGACTTTACCTCTTTGATACCCATACGTCCCCAGCGGTTAAATACACATGATGTACTCATATGTCACTAGTGACTAGTGATACATTACACATGATGTACCCATATGTCACTAGCAGTGCAATACACATGATGAACCCATATGTCACTAGTGGTACATTACACATGATATGCCCATATATCACTAGCGGTACATTACACATAATGTACCCATAATATGTCACTAGCGGTACAGTACACATGATGTACCCATATGTCACCAGCGGTGCAATACACATGATGTACCCATATGTCACTAGTGTTACAATACAAATGGTGTACCCATATGTCACCAGCGGTACATTACACATGATGTACCCATATGTCACTAGCGGTACATTACACATGATGTACCCATATGTCACTAGCGGTACAATACACATGATATGATGTACCCATATGTCACTAGCGGTACAATACAAATTATGTACCCATATGTCACTAGCGGTACATTAAATTACAGATGATGTACCCATATGTCACTAGCGGTACATCACACATGATGCTCCCATATGTCACTAGTGGTACAATACACATGATGTACCCATATGTCACTAGCGGTACAATAGACACATGAATACATACCAATTTGATGGTCTGTTTGCACATACTCGTTGACAGACTGATAGCATTGACATATTTTCTGAGCTACTTTCGTCTTTTCGGGGCAACTGAGTCCACAATTATGTTGTCCTTCGGACCTGAACAGTTATCTTATTATTTACAGACGCTTCCTCTATTCACAAGGTTATTGCGTCCTACGCATTATAAAGGTATAAACCAGTTTAAAACAGACCTCTCCCACCCTCCCCACACCGGCACAAATTGAAAGTTGATTAAACTTCCCACTTCCATTGCTAATAAGCCAGTTAGTGCCTGTTGTCATGACAACCGCGCGTGGTTATTTCACCCCCCCCCCCCACACACACCACCCTCACTCGTCCCCAAGCTACTGTACGTGTGGTCGATTGCAGCAACCTTTATTTTTTTTTAAAGCCTCGTAGCTTCCCTTCTTACCACCAGTTGCTTCCCTTCTTACCACTCAACTAGTTTGATACAGTCAAGTGTACCCACCAGTCTTAACGCCTAATTCGATTGGTTCACCTAGTTCTCTGTTCTATGTGGAAAAAGCTATGGGTGGGCGGTCCATCCCTTAGTTTGAAATCAGACCAGACTGTACTGTAAGATTGAGTTCGGCTCAGCAGCTGACATAGTCTTTAACTTGATCGTTGTGATGAAATCGTCGCCATCAAAGAAAACCTCATGAAAAATGTGATTATACTGATTTCAAGTTTTATACGGAAGCTGAAATTGAGTCCATACTAAATATTTTATTATTACTTTTTTTTTTATATTATTAACACATAATACTCAAATAAATGGGTACGCTTGACAGTCAGATTAAAAGCAATCAGTGTTACTTCACATTGGTATACACTAGTATAACATGAACTTTTTTTTAAAACAGTTTTTAATATATTTATATTAGGGTTGCGGAAATTAATAATTAATTTCTTGATTAATAGATAGAAATTTTTATAAATTAAAACTATTTTAATCGATAAAATAGCGATTAAAACTTAAAGGAAATGTTTCCAATAATTTTTTCGAATTATTAATAAATAATTAATTGTTAATAATTAATAATAGTTGGTTTGTTTTCTTTTTAACTTTCAAACTTCTCCATTAAAAAAAAAAGTTATTCAAAGTTTAAACTTTAAAATAGGATATTTTATAAGGAAAATGATTTTTAGAAAATAATAATAATAATTTTTACTTAATTAACAATAACAAAATTTAAATTCATTTACATTATATAGAACTACTTACATTTAAATATATATCCTAAAAATATTATCTTTTTAAATTAAATACTTCAGTTATGGCATGGGCATTTTTTTTTTTTAAAAGCCTTAAAAGGGCACAAAATATAATAAAGGAAAACAATATAGTGGGGGAAAAAAAGTGATTAAGAGGACTTAGAAAAAAATCATAACTTTTGAACCCCTTGAAATAAAAAAGATGATCTTTATGTTTTTGTTAATGATACAACAATTTCTATACAGCTGTATTACTTAATATTTTTAGAATTAATTTGAAATTTCCATCCAAGTGCCCAAACTTTAATGCGTTATTTAACTTATTTTTATTTCTAACTATGTCTTAAAAAATTTGTACTGATTTTTTTTAAAACAAAAAATAGATTCTAGTTAAATCTTAAGTTAAACTAAAACTTGTAAAATGTTAATAAAGGTTATGTGTCCATTGAGAGAAATCGTTTGCCTATCATGCAGTGTTTCCTTTAAATCTAAGCTTCGTTGTTCGGTGTGCAAAGTTTTGTGTTTTTAAAGTCAATTTTTAGTGCAATATTTTACTGCATTTGCTGTGCGGTGATTCTAAACGTATGCGTGGCGTCGGTCAAATATCTGCGCAGCCGGGCTGCTTAAAGGGAAAATTGCTACCATGGTTCTAACACTTCGCTTACTTATCACCTGCAAACGAAACATCCAGTGCAGTATCAGAAACTTCAGCAAAAATAATGTGAACGATTTTTCAGCTCAGCTGGTTATATTGTCCATATGACCATCACTTCAACCAGCAATAGCAATGCACTTATCTGTTTGCGTTTATGAGTTAAAAGATGTTATATAAAGAAGACGTTCCAGTGTTATTTCGATTTCTACAAGTACGTTTAATAAATGTTACTTGTGACATCATAAATTTCAATTTTTGGCTTTAATCTAAATTAACGATTATTTAATCGATAATTTCTCAAAAGTTAATGATTAAATTTAATTTAATCGTTAACAGCCCTGATATATATATATATATATATATGTAAGTTCCGAATTTTTTGTTTAACCCATACATGGGGGAAGAGTACACTAGCCTAAATCATAAATAGATTCGACCTGATATCCTACTGGACACACATCTTATGTTTATTCCAGTTTTGAACTAAAGTTTATCCAAGAGTAAGAAGAAACCAGTGAAAAGTCCCAGACTTAAAGCTTTGTAGCATAATTGTGAATCCTGCTCTGCATATTAATGTAACTTTGAATTCAGTCGGTGCCAGTGCTGCCAGCGACAATTTTAGGAAAAACCTAGCCAACACGTCAAAAAAAACCTAGATCAGAAGGGAAAAAAGAGAAAAAAACCTAGACATGCTAAAAATAAACAAAAATGACGTCACAAAGCTTCGCACCCATCCCCTATTTCAAATAGATCATGTCTCAAATATTTTTTTTGTGAAGTATTATTAAATTATCTATTTAGTGTAAGTGTAAGGGTGCAATCCAATAGCGTAAAGGACGCGAAGCCATTTAAAACATCACTAAATAGTTAGGAATAGTTAGGAATCAAATATTAAAGTGGAGCTTCCATTTAAAGTAGCGCGTTTTTTAAGTGACGTCACAGCCCCCTCCCCTTTGTTACAAATCTCGCAAAAGTATGACTACATTCCATCCTTCCCCAAAATCGTTTTGGCATTGGCATTTATTAATACATTCTACATGACTATTTCTAAAATATATTTACATGTCATCATCTTTATAAATCCTTTGGCAATCTTATCAGCATTCTTGGAATAATTCACTAATATTATGTCTATCTGAGTCTTGTATTAGATTATCTTTAGCCTATACTCAATACCGCATATACTTGAGAGTTTATTCTCTTATCGCCGACAGAAGAAAATGTTAGAGCCTCTAATAGTTTAGTAAAATTGAATGTTTTTGCCCAATCAAGTTGTTTTATCTTGTACCAGAATTGTACAGACATATGGCGCCATCTTTCGAATTTAGTAGCATAGAGCCATAGATTATGATAGCTATAATAATGGAACATCAAAGAGCGGCTAAAAATACTGTTGCTACATACTGCTTATTTTTATTTTTGAAAAATCGAATTATTTAGAATGTTAATTGCATAAATTTAATAATTTTGTTTCTTTCCCATTGAATATTTACTATTAAAAAAACAATTTAAAAAAACCTAGATTATGACTATTTTTGAAATAAAAAACCTAGAAACCTAGACGAGGTAAAAAAAACCTAGATCTAGGTTGAAAAACCTAGCGCTGGCAGCACTGGTCGGTGCCGCTATCAGGTAGTTGTCAGCAGTACAAAAAAAAATCGGTTATTTTTAAACTTGTAACCCACAACGCAATGAAACAAATTAAAAAAAAAAAAACTAACTTCTCGAGCCAAACGGCACGTTCTCCTTTGCCAAATGTTCTTACGTTTCTCAGTTTAGTGGCATCAAAATCTTAAGGGGGGGGGGCACGCTAAAACGTAGTATGCTAAGGTCTCGAGTAAACATAATTTCCATAAAGTCACGCTTAAGTTAATGCTTATTGTGCTAAGGCCACGTTAAAACAGTGTGTTGACATGACGTTAAAATACAGTGTGTTGACATGACGTTAAAATACAGTGTGTTGACATGACGTTAAAACACAGTGTGTTGACATGACGTTAAAACACAGTGTGTTGACATGACGTTAAAACACAGTGTGTTGGCATGACGTTAAAACACAGTGTGTTGACATGACGTTAAAACAGAGTGTGTTGACATGATGTTAAAACACAGTGTGTTGACATGACGTTAAAACACAGTGTGCTGACATGACGTTAAAACACAGTGTGTTGACATGACGTTAAACACAGTGTGTTAACATGGCGTTAAAACACAGTGTGTTGGCATGACGTTAAAACACAGTGTGCTGACATGACGTTAAAACACAGTGTGTTGACATGACGTTAAAACACAGTGTGTTGACATCACATTAAAACACAGTGTGTTGAAATCACATTAAAACACAGTGTGTTGACATGACGTTAAAACACAGTGTGTTGACATGACGTTAAAACACAGTGTGTTGACATGACGTTAAAACACAGTGTGTTGGCATGACGTTAAAACACAGTGTGTTGACATGATGTTAAAAACACAGTGTGTTGACAAACACAGTGTGTTGACATGACGTTAAAACACAGTGTGTTGACATGACGTTAAAACACAGTGTGTTGGCATGACGTTAAAACACAGTGTGTTGGCATGACGTTAAAACAGTGTGTTGGCATGACGTTAAAACACAGTGTGTTGACATGACGTTAAAACACAGTGTGCTGACATGACGTTAAAATACAGTGTGTTGACATGACGTTAAAACAGTGTGCTGACATGACGTCAAAACAGTGTGTTGGCATGACGTTAAAAACACAGTGTGTTGACATGACGTTAAAACACAGTGTGTTGACATCACGTTAAAACACAGTGTGTTGACATCACGTTAAAACACAGTGTGTTGACATCACGTTAAAACACAGTGTGTTGGCATTTACTGAGTACCAGGATCACATCACCATCTTCTGCATGAGTGGGCAAACTTTAGAGAGTGAGGGCCCCAGTAGTAAGAAATGAAACACCAAAGGGCCGCAACCTAACCAACATTTAGCCCCGATCGAAATACAATCATCCAACTTGAACATAAATTTATTGATTTTTCAATACCTTCACAGGCTTCCGTGGGCCGCAAAAAACTCCGTAGCGGGCCGCAGTTTGCCCACCGCTGATCTACTTATTTCTAGAATCACATATCCAATAAAGAGGCCTGTGTAACAGTGCCGTTCTTTGCCAGGGTGTTCACTATTTACTAGGGCTGCGAAAATCGACGAATAATTAATCGATTAATCGTTAAAAATTTAATTGATTAAAATTAATTTGAGCTATTAAAATTTAAGAAAATATTTCTATTTTATTAATTCCAATTATTATTATTTATTTAGATGTGGATACGTGAACAAAAAAGATTGTTCTTCCTTATTTCTTGCATAATTAGTTGTGAATTAGTTGTGTTACGTCACACAATTTAAGAGCCATGGATTTACCGCGACTTAACAGATTTCGCGACTCAATGATTCGCGACTTAACAGAATTTATATAAGCGTTATAAAAAATAAAACAAATTAAACTGAATCGATTATTTTTTCCACACATTATACGAACAAAAAATTTTTAATCAGTACCCGCCCTACTATTTAACTCTTCCCAACCAATTACTCCCCAAACCGCTCACTTCCCCAACCGTCCACTGCTCACTTCCCCAACCGCTCCCTTCCCCAACCGTCTACTTCCCCAACCGGTCACTTCCCCAACCGGTCACTTCCCCAACCGCTCACTACTCATTTCCCCAATTGCTCACTACTCCCTTCCCCAACCGCTCACTACTCACTTCCCCAACCGGTCACTTCCCCAACCGCTCACTACTCATTTCCCCAATTGCTCACTACTCCCTTCCCCAACTGCTCACTACTCCCTTCCCCAACCGCTCCCAATCTCTTCAACAATCCCACATTCTCTTGTTTTAAAACAAAGTATGTTTTGAAAACTTCAGTCAGATACCAGTTTTCGTCCAATGCTGTTTCTTTTAAAATTTTATTTATTTATATAAATTTGCGTTTGGTCAAATCACCATAAAATCGTCACGTGCTTCATTTTCAGTACGTTTTTGTTATGTAATGAATAATCCCATCACTAAGTCATTATCATCACTAAGTCACTATCCCTAAGTCACTATCACTAAGTCACAATCACTAAGTCACAATCACTAAGTCACTATCACTAAGTCACAATCACTAAGTCACTACCACTAAGTCACAATCACTAAGTCACTATCACTAAGTCACTATCACTAAGTCACTATTACTAAGTCAGTAAAACTTCATTGCATTTCTATCATATAATGAATAAAACCGGACTGTTAGACCTGTCCTTTGTCCACAAATGAAGATGCCCAAGACTTTAACGAAATTTTAAAATATGATTTAGTCAAACTAGTTTGTTTGTTTGTTTGTTTGTTTTTACCCGAGCCGGTGTTTTTGCTCCATTTAACAAATAATCCCACACACAATAGAAGGCAATCACTGGGGATGGTGCTAGAAGAAGGCGACCACTAGGGATGGTGCTAGAAGAAGGCGACCACTAGGGATGGTGCTAGAAGAAGGCGACCACTAACCACTAGGGATGGTGCTAGAAGAAGGCGACCACTAGGGATGGTGCTAGAAGAAGGCGACCACTAGGGATGGTGTTGATTAACTTAGCTTCTAACATGTTGACAATACCAATACAGGTCATATGATCTTTGGACTTGAGTGCCAGCCACCTTAGGGCTCCTAAGGGTGGTGTCATTGGGTGCTAAGGTGGGGCCAGGATGTTCTTAGGTGGTAGCATGTGATGTCAGGTTATGGTGGTGTCATGTGGTGCTAAGGGTGGTGTCATGTGGTGCTAAGGGTGGTGTCATGTGATGCTAATGGTGGTGTCATGTGATGCTGAGGGTGGCGTTATGTAGTGCAAATGTTGGTGTCATGTGGTGCTAATGGTGGTGTCATGTGGTTCTAATGGTGGTGTCATGTGGTTCTAATGGTGGTGACATGTAGTGCTAATGGTGGTGTCATGTGGTCTTAATGTTGTTGTCGGGAGTGGGTTCAAAGGCACCTACTAACACCTTCCATTACCACCTACTTCACCCACCTGTTACACCTTCCATTACCACCTTCACCCACCTGTTACACCTTCCATTACCTTCTTCACCCACCTGTTACACCTTCCATTACCACCTTCACCCACCTGTTACACCTTCCATTACCACCTTCTTCACCCACCTGTTACACCTGCCATTACCACCTTTGGCAGGTAGCTGTTACACCTTTTAACACCACAATTCCCATACCTCCTCCTGTTCCCTCTCTCTCTGTACCATTCCTTAAAGCCCTACCACCAGTCATTAGTTATGCCAATCTTTGCGTGTCTCTTGAGTCTATGTTTCCATTTATCCTCCACCATTTCCTGCCCCCGCCCCGGGCCTCGGCAAAGGTGACATCGTGTTTTCCTCAGGGTGACTTTAAACACAAGGGCGGTGCTGTGTTCATGTTGGGACTCCGACTGTCAATGTGCACGCAGTCATTTGGTCACACCAATTAATGAAGGCTCATCGTGCCATTCAAGGCGTTCTAGACTTTTGGAAATAAACAGCGGTTCTTAAGCCTTCACAGCCGACACTTGTTTTTTTTTCTTCAGAAAGCTGTTAGCTGCTTAAAGGAGTTGGATATTTCCTTTGGGTTTGCTGTTTTGTCGACCCCCCACCCCCACCAACATACACAAACACCTTTTCCTCTAAACTTGTAGAGTTTATATGACCGTGTCTACTGGACATTACCTGACCGTGTCTGCTGGACATTACCTGACCGTGTCTGCTGGACATTACCTGACCGTGTCTGCTGGAATTACCTGGCCGTGTCTGCTAAACATTACCTGACCGTGTCTGCTCACAGAATTTAAAACAGAAATGGTCCAGCCACGACTGACCAGACGTAACGGACTCATGTCCCTGCCTGACCTCATGCGATGCCCTCTGTTCAGCCCTGACCCCTAGTCGGTGCCGTATGAGGTCACAGTTCCTGAACATGGTGGGCAACAACGGTCTCACGTCACGTCACGCTTGGTTGGCGTTAATTCAATGATGCAATCTTCCAGCTCAATTGGCTGAACTGTATGTACCTCCCTTCCTGACCCGTAAGGGACATAATTCTATGATCTTGTTATGACGGACACGTTAACAAATAATAATCGATTTATAATTTATATAGCGCCGTATCCCAGTAACGAACTGGGCTCACAGCACGTGATGTGTCCAGTACTGAGCTATAGGATGGTTCAATGTCGTCCCTGCCTGGTCGAAATTGTCTCCCGGTTCGGCATTGATTATTAGGTGCGGTCATCCACGGGCGGGGATGAGGGGGGGGCGTATCGCTCATCCGCGGAAAAAGGTGGGGGGGGCAGGTGGTGGGTAATACAATGCCCGTTATCAGCGGACCGTTGGATGCCAGATCAATGGCGAAACAGTGGCCGTGACACAGTTTGTACACAACGCCCCCCCCCACCCCCGGCCACACACACACACACACTGAGCTGGCGAGTACGATAACTGGCGAGATAACTGCGCCTCGCCGTGTTAGAACCCCGAGCCAGCTACACACTCGGGCGCCGCGGTGTTGTTTTCATGTCAACCGAGCCCGCGGCGAGTGGCGGAAACTTTGTGTTTTTAAACAGTGTCTTCATTAAGCGGCGTCGCCATTAAGCGGATGGGGTTATTTTCGTCAATAAGTGTGAGGCCGGGGCGGGAGGGAGGGAGGGGGGTGTGTGTTGACATCACGTTAAAACACAGTGTGTTGACATCACGTTAAAACACAGTGTGTTGACATCACGTTAAAACACAGTG
>MUZC01004777.1:126469-139365 GCA_002072015.1 Radix auricularia
TAAAAACACTCTTAGCATGGTTTGACGGGGTGGCTTACGGATGGTTTGACGGGGTGGCTTACGGATGGTTTGACGGGGTGGCTTACGGATGGTTTGACGGGGTGGCTTACGGATGGTTTGACGGGGTGGCTTACGGATGGTTTGACGGGGTGGCTTACGGATGGTTTGACGGGGTGGCTTACGGATGGTTTGACGGGGTGGCTTACGGATGGTTTGACGGGGTGGCTTACGGATGGTTTGACGGGGTGGCTTACGGATGGTTTGACGGGGTGGCTTACGGATGGTTTGACGGGGTGGCTTACGGATGGTATGATGGGGATTTTTTGTTGGGTGATGTTCTTGGTGTCTTATTGGTGTCCGTGAATAAATGTTACCGAGTGCATTTGTTTGTCGTTCTAAATGTGTCAAGTCATTGTTTTAAATGTAAATGAGCATAATCGTGAATAATAATAACTACTCTAAAAGTGCATTATGATTAATAATAACTATTCTAAAAGTGCGTTATGATTAATAATAACTATTCTAAAAAGTGCGTTATTGGTAGTTCTGAAAGGCCTATCCCTGGTGGTCAAAAGAACAAAGAAGTTACAATTTACCAAAATTTCCCAGTTTTTAAAGAGCCACTAAAATGAGTATTGAAAATAAAATGATATAATTATTAATGACTGTGCTGGGAACAAGAGAGCCGCATCTTGATATTGAAAACTGCCGCATGCGGTTCGCGAGCCGCAGGTTGCCGACCATTGGTCTATCCTTCTGGTTGCTCAAGTAATGTCCGTCACATCATACTGTACTCAAGTAATGTCCGTCACATCATACTGTACTCAAGTAATGTCCGTCACATCATATTGTACGCAAGTAATGTCCGTCACATCATACTGTACTCAAGTAATGTATACGGTTGGGCTCACAGTACTCCGGCCTACGGTTTGGGCTCGCTGTACATTACAAACATTTCCAACAACTTTAATTAGAGAAATGATATTTGTGTAAGGGAAGTAAACCCGTCTGTCTTGTGATGTAACTCGGCTAAACTAAAGTCATGTGGCACACACGTAAATCACTTAGTATTCAAATCTACCATGACATCGCATGACCTATGACACAGACATTATCTTCAATAGGTTATCGATGGTTATAACGAACTGCTGCTGTGAAGAGCAATATGTTAACGCACTGCCTGGTCTATAATCGCAGGAGATAATTAAAAAAAAATAAAATTATCTAACATGTTAAGTTGTGTTCAGAACACATGTTTCTGTGTATACAGATATCCCGTGATTAATTTGGGTTTTTAAAAACTTTAATCACTATGCATGAATATGTAAGAATAGCTGTGTTGGAGTGACACTGACGTGGCTAGGTTGGAATGACTGTTAAAATGACCAGATTCCCATGACTATGTTGGAATGCCTGTGTTAAAATGACCAGATTCCCATGACTATGTTGGAATGCCTGTGTTAAAATGACCAGATTTTCATGACTATGTTGGAAAGCTTGTGTTAAAATGACCAGATTCCCATGACTATGTTGGAATGACTGTTAAAATGACCAGATTCCCATGACTATGCTGGAATGACTGTTAAAATGACCAGATTCCCATGACTATGTTGGAATGACTGTTAAAATGACAAGATCCCCATCGACTATCTTTGGATGACTTAAAATGACAAGATCCCCATCGACTATCTTTGGATGACTTAAAATGACAAGATCCCCATGACTCTAGACATGACGTCGTTTCAATCAAATACCAAGCATTTTTGTTTGCGTTTTTTTTTTGGACTAAAAACATACATTTAAATTTCTAAACAGGACATTCCCTTAATTCGTCTCCATACTTAAAAACACTCTTAGCGTTATTTTTTGGGGCTCATGGCAGTTGGTGTGAGAACCGTTGCTTCTGATCAAACAGATGCCAGGAGTCTGTCGTTGCTGGTAAATCTTGTGAGGACTGTACAATGGGCAGGATAATTCTTGACGTTCATCATGCAGGATTTGTTAGACTGGACCCTAGGTAAACAAACATGGAATCCCTGATGTGTGTACCCGATGAGCTGATGACTCCAGCCCTAGACTCCTAGCAAAGAGTCATTGAGATAGTGACTCCAGCCATAGACTCCTAGCCAAGAGTCATTGAGTTGGTGACTCCAGCCATAGACTCCTAGCCAAGAGTCATTGAGTTGGTGACTCCAGCCATAGACTCCTAGCCAAGAGTCATTGAGATGGTGACTCCAGCCATAGACTCTTAGCCAAGAGTCATTGAGTTGGTGACTCCAGCCATAGACTCTTAGCCAAGAGTCATTGAGCTGATGACTCCAGCCCTAGACTCCTAGCCAAGAGTCATTGAGCTGATGACTCCAGCCATAGACTCCTAGCCAAGAGTCATTGAGCTGATGACTCCAGCCATAGACTCCTAGCCAAGTGTCATTGAGCTGATGACTCCAGCCATAGACTCCTAGCCAAGAGTCATTGAGATAGTGACTCCAGCCCTAGACTCCTAGCCAAGAGTCATTGAGCTGGTGACTCGAGCCTTAGACTCCTAGCCAAGAGTCATTGAGCTGATGACTCCAGCATAGACTCCTAGCCAAGAGTCATTGAGATAGTGACTCCAGCCCTAGACTCCTAGCCAAGAGTCATTGAGCTGATGACTCCAGCCCTAGACTCCTAGCCAAGAGTAATTGAACTGTTGACTCCAGCCTTAGACTCCAAGCCAAGAGTCATTGAGATAGTGACTCCAGCCCTAGACTCCTAGCCAAGAGTCATTGAGATAGTGACTCCAGCCCTAGACTCCTAGCCAAGAGTCATTGAGCTGATGACTCCAGCCATAGACTCCTAGCCAAGAGTCATTGAGCTGATGACTCCAGCCATAGACTCCTAGCAAAGAGTCACTGAGATAGTGACTCCAGCCCTAGACTCCTAGCCAAGAGTCATTGAGTTAGTGACTCCAGCCATAGACTCCTAGCCAAGAATCATTGAGCTAATGACTCCAGCCCTAGACTCCTAGCCAAGACTGTCAATATAACTAACGTTGTCTTATGTTGAGCTACACAAGTAACATTAAGTGCATGCACTTGGGTTGTTTAGCCCAGAAGTCTGGGGATATTTAGACTATCCAAGAATAGGTCTATCCATTGGACTAACACGTGACGTTTGTAAACAGATTTTTGTCTGAGCTTTGTACAGACGGAGATCGATGATCTTGTCAGGATTTCTGTTTTCTTTCTGGTTAACCTGACAAATGTCTTTCTGTTTTGAATTGTACCTGCAGTTTTTATCTGACACAGTTACAGTGGTGCCATTGTTACAGTGGTCACATTGTTACAGTGGTCCCATTGCTGCAGTTGTCACATTGTTACAGTGGTCACATTGTTACGGTGGTCAAATTGTTACAGTGGTCCCATTGTTGCAGTGGTCACATTGTCACAGTAGTCCCATTGTTACAGTGGTCCCATTGTTACAGTGGCCCCATTGTTACAGTGGTCTCATTGTTACGATGGTCTTATTGTTACGGTGGTCTCATTGTTACGATGGTCTCATTGTTACAGTGGTCACATTGTTACAGTAGTCCCATTGTTACAGTGGTCCCATTGTTACAGTGATCTCATTGTTACAGTAGTCACATTGTTTCAGCGGCGCCATTGTTACAGTGGTCACATTGCTACAGTGGTCACATCGATACAGTAACCACAAGTTGTCAGTAGAGCTGTCTTGAAGTACGTGATTAACACCAAAGTGACACGCCATTAGGCCCAGATATAATTGTATGTCAATTGTGGGACAAGATAAACCTTAAAAATCGTTTGTCCTTATATCTTGTGTCTGATAAACTATTTTAAGGTGTGTAATGAGACATTGTCATTGTGTCTTGTGAGACAATGTTAAGGTGTGTAATGAGACAATGTCATGGTGTCTTTTGAGACTATTTTAAGGTGTGTAATGAGACAATGTCATGGTGTCTTGTGAGACTATTTTAAGGTGTGTAATGAGACATTGTCATCGTGTCTTGTGGGACTATTTTAAGGTGTGTAATGAGACAATGTCATGGTGTCTTGTGAGACTATTTTAAGGTGTGTAATGAGACAATGTCATTGTGTCTTGTGAGACTATTTTAAGGTGTGTAATGAGACAATGTCATGGTGTCTTGTGAGGCTTTTTAAGGTGTTTTTTTTTTAACATATGGGTACCGTATTTTTCGTATTCAATTGGCTTGTTGTGATTGCGAAGAGCCGTTAGATCTCTTATGTTATATATACTTATTGATACTGTATTTAATTGTTGTTTTTTTCTTTATCAAACTCATCATCATCACCATCAGTCCTCTGATCTTTGAGTTATCTAACACATCTACACATAAAACGTATATTCCTATAATAACAATGCTACTTCAACTCATTACCAGTGATTAAGATCAGTGGAAGTTTCCCATTGTAATATCTTCTCACAGGTTGTTTAGACACAACACTTTAAATGTTGTTTTATTAAATATTTTTTTGGTCTACAATCTTCGCTGCTGTATATTTTGTTTGCAAGCGTGCATGGTGTTTTCAAAATCAATAGAAAATATTTATCTCCCTTATGATAATAATATGCATGTAAATAGAAATGCTTTCCATGAAGAATGTTTAAACTTTGATTGAAGTCTCTTTGAGAAGTCGGCCATTCAATAACTTTAAACAAACTGACACGGTTGAAGGACAAATTAGCAGACGTCACGTCCGTCGTTGACCCCATAAACTTAGCGACATTGCGCCCCGCCCCATTCAGCCCATTCCCATCTACAATCGCCCTGGCGTGCAAATTAACATGTGCCAATTACACACCACAATATGGCGTACATATCTACGTGTGCAAAGTACACAATACAACCTGGCGTACACATTAACATGTGCCAAGTACACAATACAACCTGGCGTACACATTAACTTGTGCCAAGTACACAACTCAATGATGTTATTGTGACCACCACAGAACACAAGGATGTTGTTGTGACCACCACAGAACACAAGGATGTTGTTGTGACCACCACAGAACACAAGGATGTTGTTGTGACCACCACAGAACACAAGGATGTTGTTGTGACCACCACAGAACACAAGGATGTTGTTGTGACCACCACAGAACACGAGGATGTTGTTGTGACCACCACAGAACACAAGGATGTTGTTGTGACCACCACAGAACACAAGGATGTTGTTGTGACCACCACAGAACACGATGATGTTGTTGTGACCACAACAGAACACAAGGATGTTGTTGTGACCACCACAGAACACAAGGATGTTGTTGTGACCACCACAGAACACAAGGATGTTGTTGTGACCACACAGAACACAAGGATGTTTAACATTCCGGGAGTCCATTAACTTGCTAAAATAACGTCGGAACCGGTCCCTTTGATGAAAGTCGAATATTGATTGGAAGTTCGATCCCGGAGCCACATAACCAAGCCGTACAATGACAAGAGTAACGCTGTGTTTAATTGAAAGGTACTGTGATATAATGGTGGCGCCCTATGTCTGTAGGTTGGCGCCCTATGTCTGCTGGTTGGCGCCACATGTCTGCTGGTTGGCGCCACATGCCTGCTGGTTGGCGCCCCATGTCTGCTGGTTGGCGCCCCATGTCTGCTGGTTGGCACCCCACGTCTGCTGGTTGGCGCCCCATGTCTGCTGGTTGGCGCCCCATGTCTGCTGGTTGGCGCCCTATGTCTGCCGGTTGGCGCCCCATGTCTGCTGGTTGGCGCCTTATGTCTGCTGGTGAGCGCCCCATGTCTGCTGGTTGGCCACTTATGTCTGCTGGTTAGCGCCCCATGTCCGCTGGTTGGCGCCCCATGTTTGCGGGTTTGGCGGACTTGTCCGCTGGTTAGCGCCCCATGTCTGCTGGTTCGCGCTCCATATCCGGCAGTGACACTGTCAGGGTCAATATAAGAAATTTAGCAGCGCTAAAAGATTATGTGATATGTAAAGTTAATGTCACCAGCTTCTGCATCACAACTCTGACTAATATAACACAAACCATATAAATTCTCCCCAGCACATGGAATTAGATTAATCACGGCTTCGTGACCAAACTTTGTTTACACATTACAACAGATTCCGACAGTCATGGGGATTGATGGCGTCATTTAGCTCTGGCCAAAGAGACAGCAGACAATAATTTGGTAGTGAAACTGATCAGGAAATCATTGGGGAAGTTAGTTTGTATCATCAAAAACCTCCTTAAACTTACATCAGGAGGGGACATCGATCGCCTTGGGCTTCAGCAGCAATTTTGATGGCCAGTCCCTGGGACTTGTATGAACTCGTTACATTACACCAATACAACAAGCGATCTGTAGAAATCTTGGACCACGCTTCATGAAAACGCAACACCCAAGACGCAATAATCTTCTGTAGAGAACGATAGTCTGTCACATATAAGACCCTGGCAATTACTATTTTTTAAATATATAGATTAAAAATATAAAGAAATAAACGTGCCATGCAGGACCGTAGAACCATCTTATAGTTGAGCTATCATTTGAACATTTGCATATACGCGATAGCATTAGATGAAACAATTACATCGGTATACCGCCTGATCTTGAAGCTTACAATTTCATGTTTACCTGTGTTAGCGGGCATGGAATGTGTCTCTTTGAAAGCTCTATCGGAGTCCTACTCTGTGAAATGATATCACCGCAAATAGATGAGAGATGTCGGTATGATATAGACATCGGAGAGGGAAACTGTATTGATTTTTTTTTTTGTGGTCAACTACCCTTTGATTGGCCAACTAACTTAGTAGAGGAGACGTTGTTGACTGACATCGGTCATCTCTGCAAGCGGCGGTCAGAGGGGGCTTCACCAGAACTGACCACAACTAGTGATTGAAGTGGTCACGCGCTAACTTACAGAGGGGACACATGACATATTTCACGAGCTGATTCTAGAAGAAAAACACGACAGAGCCTCTATTTTTATAGAAGAAAAACACGACAGAGCCTCTATTTTATAGAAGAAAAACACGACAGAGCCTCTATTTTTATAGAAGAAAAACACGACAGAGCCTCTATTTTTATAGAAGTAGAAGATCCGTGTTGCTCCTCTAGTACAGTTAACACTATTGTAACCGCGCTTGTTCGTTGATTGGGGGACAGGGGGCACCTTGCATGTTGTTGGCGTCATGTCCTTCTTGCCCCCCCCCCCCCATGCCATGATTTATTAAAACAATACGTGGTTGTTTAATGTCCAAGTCACCTAACGTTATAACAATGAACACAGGACAATTAGTACAAATAGTATTTCTTTATTGGTCGTTAGATTTCAGCGATACTGCAAGACTAACATAGATGCTATAGTGGAATTTTACAAAAACAAAACAATCTCTTTGAGCATATCACCTACTGCTCATATGCCAGACTGACCCACACTGATATCCAGGCTTGTCCATAGGAATGTTGTTCCTAAGGGATTCCCATGGGAAACGTCCAATGGGATGTGATAGGATAGGCATAAATTGCCATGGGATGGGATGGGACAGAAAAATATGTCACATGGACAAGCCTGCTGATATCTCCTCTCTGATATCTTGTGATTCGATCTTCTTACCCCACCATCACCCCCACCTTCCCCTTGTGTTGCTGACCATAATTGTATCCTTTGTTGTCGGCCTTCGACTTCAATAATGTCATCCACCATCTTTCTCTCAATGATATCTCACCTGATGCCCGACCCCTTGCCATGAAACGCCTTCTACTTTAAAAGATGTTTTTGTTTTTTTAATGTTTGAGTTGTTTTTCTTGGACGTTTCCCCTGACAGACACTTTAAGTGGTCGAACCTATATTCCTTAACAAAAATCTGCTAACGCTAAGTGACCCTATGTCTGTCTGACCTAAGGCCACGCTAAGTGACACCATGTCTGACCTAAGGCCACGCTAAGTTACCCTATGTCTGTCTGACCTAAGGCCACGCTAAGTGACACCATGTCTGACCTAAGGCCAAGCTAAGTGACACCATGTCTGACCTAAGGCCGCGCTAAGTGACACCATGTCTGACCTAAGGCCAAGCTAAGTGACACCATTTCTGACCTAAGGCCACGCTAAGTGACACCATGTCTGACCTAAGGCCACGCTAAGTGACATGTCTGACCTAAGGCCACACTAAGTGACACCATGTCTGACCTAAGGCCACGCTAAGTGACACCATGTCTGACCTAAGGCCAAGCTAAGTGACATGTCTGACCTAAGGCCACACTAAGTGACACCATGTCTGACCTAAGGCCAAGGTAAGTGACATGTCTGACCTAAGGCCACGCTAAGTGACATGTCTGACCTAAGGCCACGCTAAGTGACACCATGTCTGACCTAAGGCCAAGCTAAGTGACATGTCTGACCTAAGGCCACGCTAAGTGACACCATGTCTGACCTAAGGGCACGCTAACTGACACCATGTCTGACCTAAGGCTACGCTAAGTGACACCATGTCTGACCTAAGGCCACGCTAAGTGACACCATGTCTGACCTAAGGCCACACTAAGTGACATGTCTGACCTAAGGCCACACTAAGTGACATTATGTCTGACCTAAGGCCACACTAAGTGACATGTCTGACCTAAGGCCACGCTAAGTGACACCATGTCTGACATAAGGCCACGCTAAGTGACACCATGTCTGACCTAAGGCCACGCTAAGTGACACCATGTCTGACCTAAGGCCACGCTACGTGACACCATGTCTGACCTAAGGCCACGCTAAGTGACACCATGTCTGACCTAAGGCCACACAACGATGCTTAACTCATCACCGACTACACCGTATTTCTCAAGGGCTCTATCCTTCCCACCTGGCAATGACATTGTCCTACCACCCGCCAAAAAGGTCAGGTCTGTGCTAGGTGTAATCGAAATTAAGTGCTCGAACCAAACCGAGTTTGTTTACAGTAGGTACCTAAAGTTCCGTGGCACCCTGTCACTTTAAATCTAGACATATGGATACTGCTCTACAACAAATTCTTACGGCGCCGCCTTTGACACAAGAGACTGTTCACCTGTCCTGATGACGTAATTGGCGTTAAATGACAGCTCAAGATGGCGTTGAATATCCTCTAATCCTCAAACATTAGTCGACATTTTTATTTCTATTCCGACAAGGACGAGCCAATGAACCTTTTTTGTCGCCATGCCAGTAAAAACATGACCCATCTGTGTCTATCTAAATACGACGGAATAGAATTGACTGATTGAGAAACTTTTAGAAAGGAAATGGGTTTATGGGAACAATTTTTTTTAAGAAGTGGTCTTTATTCTGTATTTTTGTATTATTTCCCATAATATAATAAATCGTTTTTTTTTAAAAAATTTTCCCAGGATCTCAGCGGCTTTGCGTTGCTACCAACTGATATAGCAGAATCCACAATGGCAGACGGCGGGGATTTTCAAAGCCGTCCAAGGTCATCGTCGGGTTCCACGGCGCTCAAAGGTTTCCTGGGCGGCAAGTCCAAGAACCGGAACAAGTCGTCCGAGCGTGACGACCCAAATAAAGAAAAGGAAAAAGACAAGAAAAAGGGATTTTTTGAATCTTTTCGTCCCCGATCAAAATCGGATGTTTCCGGTCTGAAAAAACCGAACATCAAAAAGCCAGCAATACAGACCGAAAGGTCAGTGGACGAGTCCATTCTTGCCCCCTCTTCCAACCACAACAGACATTACGGCGGCTCCCAGGAGCTGCTGACCCCCATGGGTCAGATCCTGGAAGGACAGATGCTGAATGTCCCCGACGAAGAACGGATTCGGCATAAGTCGGGACCTTCCGTGGTGGTCAAGGATACCGGGTTCATGAGCAAGTTCAGGGCGAGGTCAAACTCTGACTCCAAACCGATGAAGTCACCGAGAAATCCACTACAAACACAGGTACCCAGGGTTACCTTTGATATGTATATTATATATATTTTAAATTGAAATGTATCCAAGGGCTCTTTGGCGTGTCACTTTGTATTAACTCTTGTGAAGCCAACAATCTCAGCATTAAAGTAACTTATTTTTCTCCACAATTGGAAGTCTTGGCTTGTAACATACATCATCAATCATTCAAAAATAACCCATTAGCTAGTAATTACGTGCAGTTTTTCAATTAAAAAAGCATATTTTATTAAGTTTCATACATCATACCGCTGTCAGTGTGGTATAGGGTACAGGTGTTAGTGGGTCAATATGGTGAAGGGATACAGGTGTTAGTGGGTCAATATGGTGAAGGGATACAGATGTTAGTGGGTCAATATAGTGAAGGGATACAGATGTTAGTGGGTCAGTATGGTGTAGGGATGCAGGTGTTAGTGGGTCAGTATGGTGAAGGAATACAGATGTTAGTGGGTCAGTATGGTGTAGGGATACATATGTTAGTGGGTCAGTATGGTGTAGGGGTGCATGTGCTAGTGGTTCAGTATGGTGTAGGGATGCAGGTGTTAGTGGGTCAGTATGGTGTAGGGATACAGATGTTAGTGGGTCAGTATGGTGTAGGGATGCAGGTGTTAGTGGGTCAGTATGTTGTAGGGATACATATGAGAGTGGGTCAGTATGGTGTAGGGATGCAGGTGTTAGTGGGTCAGTATGGTGTAGGGATACAGATGTTAGTGGGTCAGTATGGTGTAGGGATGCAGGTGTTAGTGGGTCGGTATGGTGTAGGGATGCAACTGTTAGTGGGTCAGTATGTTGTAGGGATGCAGGTGTTAGTGGGTCAGTATGGTGTAAGGATGCAGGTGTTAGTGGGTCAGTCTGGTATAGGGTTACAAATTTTAGTGGGTCAGTTTCAGGATCCTTTGCGGTTTTAGCCCGTTCAGCCCCCCCCCCCCTTAATCCGCCATAGAATAGTGCCCATCTTTCTTCTCTTGTTTGGTGTTCACAAGTCGGTTACTAAGAATGTTCGTGCATTTTCAAGACACTTAACTGCCTGTCTTATACCGACACAAAATCTAGTGCACGCACTCCACCACTAAACTCAAGCACACTGACACACGCACCAGTAAACAAACATCAAAAATCACACTCTCGCAACAAACAAACAAAAATGCTCTCACTCCCTCACCCCACTCACTGACCTTCATATACCCCACTTACACACACTCACTGACCTTCATATACCCCACTTACACACACTCACTGACCTTCATATACCCCACTTATACACTCACTGACCTTCATATATCCCACTTAGACACACTCACTGACCTTCATATACCCCACTTATACACTCACTGACCTTCATATACACCGCCACTTACACACACTCTATTGCTAAGACTCTCGTCTGCTGTCACTGTACTAAAGTACTTAAGTACCGTGATGTCTATCAGATTCAGTTAACAGGCAGTGCTCACCTCTGTTAACTATCAGATTCAGTTAACACGTTGTGCTCACCTCTGTTAACTATCAGATTCAGTTAACACGTAGTGCTCACCTCTGGCCGCTGTTATTTTCTTGGCACTTTATCAACTAATTCTCGCTCTGGGCGCGCGCTTATTGTCAAGAGCTTTAGACGCTACCCCCCTACCCCATCTCCCACCGAACACATCCATCAAAAGTAAATTCGTTGCTTTTGTTTTACTCCAAGCATTTTTTAGGAAAACCTTTTCAAATAGTCACATGATTAAAAGATGGCGGAAATAAATATAAATAGAGATGTTAAGTATCCCATACCACACGACAAACTTCAAATACCATCTGATTAACATCAAATACCATCTGATTAACATCAAATACCATCTGATTAACATCAAATACCATCTGATTAACATCAAATACCATCTGATTAACTAACATCAAGTACCATCTGATTAACCTCAAATACCATCTGATTAACATCAAATACCATCTGATTAACATCAAATACCATCTGATTGACATCAAATACCATCTGATTGACATCAAATACCATCTGATTAACATCAAGTACCATCTAATTAACATCAAGTACCATCTGATTAACATTAAATGTCATCTTATAAACATGAATAACCACACGGTAAACTGTATGATAGACATAATAAATAAAAAAACAACATGAATAAGAACAGCAGTGTGTTCTGGGAGTGTTCCAGGCCAAAAATTATGAGTTCACTGTCTGAAGATACTTCCGTTACACACGTCAATGACACGACTACGATTTTGTCAGTATCTGATTCCTATGAAGACAATACATACAAGTAGTAAGTATTTGGACAGGGTTTAGTAATAGATCTATAACAAGGGTCCTCGACTTATCGTGCATTGGCGCTGTGGACGCCAACACTCATGTTGAACTTTGCTTTCAAGGGGTCATTATGTGTACCATGACATGTGTTAGGACAATTGTAATGGTGTAGAGAGAAGATTATCATACCTGTAGAAATCTTTTCTGACACGTTTCATCATCCTGTAATGGTCATTCGTATATTCTCATGTTATATGTTGTTTAGCACTGAAATAAACAACATATATTCTCATGTTATATGTTGTTTAGCACTGAAATAAGCAACATATATTCTCATGTTATATGTTGTTTAGCACTGAAATAAACAACATATATTCTCATGTTATATGTTGTTTAGCACTGAAATAAGCACGCCGCCTCATATATCGACTCGATCTTTTACTTTTTCCTTTGTGTTTCAGAAAAGCCTGAGCCCCCCAGGCAGTCCCCGAGTAGCAGATCGCACAGCATGTAAGTACAATCGGGTCAGCTCGACATTACGGCTGAGCATGCTTGAAGCGGTGCGATTTTATGAAAGGTCAAGGATAATTCTGAATGAGGAGTTGTATTTATTTTTATGGTCAGCCTTATTTAGACAAGAACAAAATGATCTAAAAATTATATAATTATATATATCTTTTATATAATCTAATATATAAAGCTGAAAGTTTGTTTGTTTGTTTGTTTGTCTGT
>MUZC01004777.1:140846-152538 GCA_002072015.1 Radix auricularia
CAAAGGGTAGTTGACCACAAAAAAAAAAATCAATTTCAGACAGTGAACTCATAATTTTTGGCCTGGAACACTCCCAGAACACACTGCTGTTCTTATTCATGTTGTTTTTTAAAGAATATGATGACCATTAAATATATATATATATATTTAATGGTCATCATATTCTTTATATTAACGTCCAAGCTGCCAATAGCCAATAGGATATATCTACACTACAACTTCAAAATATATTTCACTTATCACAATTATATGATTATATTGATTTCAATAGCCACTGCCTGATTATATATAGAATAATTAATAGGCATGCACACTACCACGTGAAGTGTGTAGTCTAAAAATAACGCTTTAGCATTTTCTACGACAAAAAATAGTATGCAAGTGGTCGGTAAGGGTTTCTATTTAGAATGTAACAAAAATTTGCGGACAGTAGCCGCACCATGACTTAACCGTTAACCAATCGAAGCAGAAGCTGCTCACTCAACCTTTGACCCTCAAAGGGGATTTAAAAGTTGACCTTATCCGGAAGTAAATGCATGATGATGTGTTGACCTTGTATGGATACTATCTGATGAAAATTTCAGTTCAATCTATACAGACACATCTATAAAAATTGACAAATTCCTTTCTATACCCTTAACAAAAAAACATGGCTCAGCAAATAACACCCAAAAAGAAAAACCCCGGACAAGGTAAAGAAATCAACCTAACCTAATCGATAAATAGCAAATGGGCTTTGCTTCGCGACGCGAGGACTGCCTTGGACTAAGACCAGACTTGGTCCGTGTCCTTTATTATTATTATTATTATTAGTTTGTGTTGGCGTGTGACGTGTGCATTCATTTTTTTATTTTACAAACTAGTTGCATGCTAAACTAGTATTCGTTATGTGTTATAGATCGTTATGGCTTATGGATCGGTATTGATAGATTGTGAATGTAATATTTAATCTATCGATTATTAAATTATCAAGTTTAAGACAAGTAACTAATAAGTAAGTAATATTTAAAATTTAATTTAATTAACTTATACTTACAACTCTGACTACTGAATTAAAAATTCTAATACTATTACTAGTATGCTAGTATTACTATTACCTATTTTCTTAGTCTTTATTTAACTATTACCATAAACTTAAACTATAGGCTAATTATGTAATTGTAAGGTTTTTTTTTCATATTAATATTTAATTACGTTAAAGTTAAAGGATAAGAGATTAATTAAGAGTAAAACAAACTTGACTTAGGTCACTTAAGTATAAGAATCACTTAACTTTAACTTTTTATATTTATTTAATTTTAATATTGAAATGAAAGGCAGGAGCAGTAATTAGTAATACTATACTATACTAATAATCCTAATTACATTAATTAAGTAAATAATTTCCTTATCTTCATTGGGATTTTTATTAGTTGTACCTTATCTTATACATTAAAGTATTATAGACTATTACTTTTACTATTCAGAAGATTTTTGCTTCCTTCGCTTCCAATCATCAATATTAAAAACTTTGCTACTTTCACTACCAACCAATGTAAAAAATTAAAGAATAAAAATGCTAGTAATAGTCAACAGGTTTCCTTTTATTTTATCGTAATTTTAAATCCATGTTTCAGATACAATCACTTTTAGCTTTCATTTTAAAAAAATATATATATATATACATATGGCTGTTAATTACAGTTAAATTGTTAGTAATAAAAATATTTAATAGCATTGATATTTGTCTCAAGTATTCAACACTTCATTAAAACTAAATGTCTTTGTAATCTCTGCCATTGACAAGTCATCTGGGATTTCTCTAGAAGTGTGAATTTTATGAACAGTTGAGTGAATTTTCAAATTGTTTAAATTATGTTCTCCGTCATGATTTTTTTAAGTCAGGGATCTTAAGTCAATTGGGTTAAGTTATGGAAATGCCTCAACTTTAATTTGGAAAGTTATCAGTTCAAAAAGTCTTGTGTTTCTACAAAGGAATTGTCAAGGACAGGTATCTTTGTTTGTTGCTCTTGTGTATGTGCTAACTAAATAAGAAGAAATAGCAGTTTTAATTCATTAATCAAGAAAGTTGCATAAGATGCTAAAAAAGGAGGAAAAACTGATTAGGCATTTTATTATTAATCAGGATAGCCGATAGCAGATATAATTTGTTGTGTAGAAGTAGTTCAATGTCAAGTATAGCAAAATAAAAGTGTGGTATTTTTTTAGAAGGGTGAAATTAGTTGTTTACAATATTCATAATTCAATAACTATATGTATATATAAAGAAGAAGTAATTTTTTATTAATTAGAAATTCCTCTATATAGATATAGATATATCATATAGATAGACATAAAGATAAAAACACCTTTCCTATTCCATATGCAAGAACAAACACATACAAGTTTTCTTTCTTTCCGTCCGGTATTCGGGTGTGGAATGGGTTGCCTGAAGAAACCAGGAAAGCCATCACTTTATCATCATTTAAAACTCTAGTAAGAATACAGGACTAATCATAAACCATAAAAATACATAGGACACAATAATCTTCTGTACAGGAGCGTCTGTAACATATAAAATAAGATAAGATAAAATAAATGATCCTAGATTTCAAATGAATATTATTACCATGTATATTGCATTTATTATTGATTGAATTCAAGATTTTTTTCAATTCAATTAATCACTAAAAGGAGTTTATAATTTTCTGTGTACATGTCACAATTTCCAATTTCTAAGAAATTGATAGTCTACTATAAAACCTTAAAATATGTCAAGTACAAAATAGTGGTCAGTTTAATAATGTGTTAACTGTTTACTTTTTCATATGTAGACCATAGAGACCCTACTAACAAACATCTATTGAAAATTTTGTTTTACATTTTAGATCCCACAGGACATGGAACAACTCAAAACTTTAGACACCTTCACAATCCAATTACCTAATAATTTAGAATAAGCCAGGGAAAATATGATATTAGACAAACATTTATACTTTTTTTTTATATTACACATGAATACACATAAAGTTCATACACCAAACCAAAAATGAATGAGAATATTACATTAATATTTTTTTAATGAAGACAAAGTGGAATTTAACAATAATTTTATTAGTTAGAATTAACTTAGACAACCAGACATGTGCTATATTATTTTCATAATTATTTTAATTGGGCTAAATATTTGGTTAACTGTATGTAAAAATTTATTTCCACTGATTTATTTTTAAACTTATATGCCAATATTAAATTATAAGTCAAACAAATGTGGTACTGAATTCACTTCAAGTACATTATTATTCTAAGATTTTTAAAATTTCACCCTAGCTTATATTTAGTTTAAACTAATAGCAAATAGCTGTCTTACATTAATTAGTTTGCCTCTAGGGTAGATAACCCATAATTGCTACACACAGACTAATCAGCTATATATTTTTTGCATTTGCGTCCCTTGAAAAATACAACACCAAAAAAACGTGGGGGAAATAAAAGGGGTGGGGGTAAAGAATGGGAAGACAGCCACAACTAAAATAATGTTTTTTTTTAATATGTAAATTGAAATTTAAATAAATATCTTCTTACCATGGTTTCCCTAGATAATAGTCCAAATTAGAAAGAACAATACGGTTTGGTAATATAGTAATAAAACAGGAAAGAATATCCTATAAAATAGATTTACCTAAACCTCATGTTAGTCTCAATGTTTAAAAAAGTATTATATTCATATTTTCTTCAATGATTTTTGTCCCAATGATGAGAAGGGTAATTTACAACCATAGTACAATAACAGGAACAAAAACTCATAAAGGAGAAATCAACTTTAAAGACTTCAAAACACTTTGTAATGTTGATAAATAATTCTTACCCTGTAGTTCCCAACCATTTTAGCACCATTTCTCTTTTTTTAAAAAGTTTTTAAGATGTGGAAACGAATAATTAGAATTATAAATAGCAAAACAGTTGTGGAGAGAGGGGGGATGTTTTTTTTTTTTATAAAAAAAGGTTAAAGGTTAGAGTTAGAGTTTATTTAGAAAGTGTTTGTTGAACTTATGGCAATTTTTAAGTTGGTGCCAGTAATAAAATTGAGGATAGCACCATCAATTAAATTCATAAATATCAACAAACCTTCAAAAAATGTCTTTTAAATTAGCAGTTGTATTTCTTGGAATGAGAAATAGAGGAATTTATTGATTAAGCCTCAGCTTTTCTAACAATTTTTTATTTTAAGAAGTTGAGCAACTGTTATTCATTTTATTGATTAGATGATAATATTCATTCATTGATTCAAGGAAATATGTTTTTATTAAAGAACTTGTGTATAATTTTGTACAGTGTCTCTATCCCACTTTTGCTTAGATCCATATTATAGAGGATATACTTTTAAACAACATATTCCAGTAGCTTTATTTTTAGCCACCAGGGATGTGCTTAATTTACTCATGTGCTCATTGTATTCCCTCAGCAGTTGTGGGCCTATCTGGTCAGCTTTACTTCTTATGTTTATTTTACTTTGGGCCTATCTGGTCAGCTTTACTCCTTATGTTTATTTTACTTTGGGCCTATCTGGTCAGCTTTACTCCTCATGTTTATTTTACTTTGCATTCTTAAAAAAATTTCAAAATTATTAATTTCTTTAGCATGACCAAATTTATTTTTACATGTAATTTGTTTAGAGTGGATATTTTGTGAGTGATATTTTGTCATGAATCCAATAACTATATAGTTTGTCTCTAATCCAATAACTGTACAGTTTGTCTTAAATCCAATAACTGTATAGTAGTTTGTCTGTATCTAATCCAATAACTGTACAGTTGGTCTCTAATCCAATAACTGTACAGTTTGTCTTAAATTTAATAACTATATAGTAGTTTGTCTGTCTCTAATCCAATAACTGTACAGTTTGTCCTTTTAGAAGTTCAACTTAAGTTACCACAACTCTTCCAATCCTGCTGTCAACCCGCCCAGGGCAACTCATCAATTTGGCCTGTGCCCTAACAACACAAAATGACCTCTGAGGGTATGCAAGCACATGTGGCTAATCTCTGAACTCGTTTGACTTATTTTCAAGTGCTGAAAATAAATAATCCAAAGTGAAATTTAAAGAAAACATAGAAGTATTTTTTTTTCTTTTAAAAAACACTGTTCTTTCTGTCATTGTTATATATGTTTCTGGTTGTCTAGTAAATTGATTGCATGATGTGGTGATGTCTAAGTCTTTAGGTCCAAGATTTGTAATCAAGAGGTGTCTGTTGAATAAGTAAATATGTGTAAAAATGAAGACTTTAGAATTACATAAGATCCACACCTTTTGAGTTATATGGCAAGTCTCAACACAGCTTCTCATATTAACTCACATTTAATGGTTTATGTGTCCTGTAGTTCCTCCCTGATTGATATAATGAAACCTCAGACTGTATGGTATTGTATTTCGTCCTAGATTGTTATGATGAAACCCCAGATTGTGTTGTATTTCATCTCCAAGTTGAGTACCGTACTAGTACTAGCGTCAGCCAGCAGACTGGCATTGTCTCTTCAAAACAATTTATACCTTCTCCTCTGTTATTTCCGTTGAAATGTTCGTGTTTTCTTGGATTGTTCCATATACGTGAAACAAAATAGGTCTTTTAATGTAAAGACACGTCAGTATATATCGGTGAGTGTGAGCATTGTGTTTATTTAGTGTACCTTGATGAGGTGACCCCAAATCTATCTATACAGGTCATCCCTTCCCACCCCAACACCACCCTCACCCCACCCCATCCCAAATGTCGACTAATGAAACTAGCGTTGACCTAGCATTATGCAGGAATCCGTCAACGTACCGGTATGTTTTATTGCGTGCTCATAACTTGGTGCTTTAATAATATTAGAAAAACACCTGAGTTGAGTACTGAGAATTCCTATGTATTTGGATAGTCCTTCCAAGTTGACTAAGTGAAACAAATAAATCGAGTTTTTCTCTTGCATAGTTTACCGTTGGCCGTCTGCTGGCGCACACCACTACCACCACCACACACCACCGCCCGCCTGCGTCTCGCCAGCCAACTCGTGCCGGGCTCTGCTTGCAACACTGTTGTTGTTGTCCTATAACACCGCATGTTTGCTAGCGGGATAAGCAGTGTTTTTGTTTTTTTAAACCATTAAAAATGTGCAGAGAGTAGTGTAGGATTTAAAGCCATCAATCACATTGTTCTGTATTAGGTAGACTCGAAACCAACGCTTAGACCTTTATTTCTACGCTGTGACCACGGCTAGTGTGCGAGATGCCATGTGTATTGTGAGCTAGACCTTTATTTCTACGCTGTGACCACGGCTAGTGTGCGAGATACCATGTGTATTGTGAGCAAGTATTGACGTGTTTAGCAACAAATGGGTTAGCTGGACGTTGTGTCAAACAAATGCACCACCACCGTGTGATGTGACTCGGACATGGAAGCGAGACTTTCCCGTGTGAACAAATAGTTGGTCATTGCAGAAGTCAGTGTGTCAGCTCTGGTCAACTCGCATCCGTCATTGTGCCAGATTTTAACCAATGACATTTGCCGGACCAAAATCAGCCTGTTGACAATTTTTGACCGTCTTCAGTTTCTATCGTGTCGAGGTTCTGTTTAAAATATCTAATAGAAGCCAGTGCCAGTTTCTGGAGAACATTACACAGACCTAGTGATAGTGTCTGCCTGCCACGGCCTATCCATGATGAGTAAGAGAAGAAAACTCAGTCTTCGCTTGAAGATTCCCTCTGGTGAGTACTCATCCACCTATCAGTGAAGTGAATACATATCCCGAGTCTGTGAGTACAATGACCAACTTGTCTTAGCACTATGTATTGCACATCAATCCTTCGGCTGAATCTAATTGTTCTATTTCTCGTCAATATCTTACCAATACTTCTGCTCCCATTACCGCTGCTGCCTCTACATTTTCAATGAGTATTCCACGTTATAACCCCCCCCCCCCCAACACAGGAAAGTTGGGCCTCACCAGTCTATTCAGTCATGCTATATATTTTAGTACCCTAACATTTTCAATGAGTATTCCACGTAATCCCCCCCCCCCCCAGGAATGTTGGGCCTCACTGGTCTATTCAGTCATGCTATATATTTTAGTACCCTAACATTTTCACCAATCAACTTCAGATCATCTTCATTTTAGTATAGTTGAGTGGGTTAACTCGAAACATCTTTTTAACAGCCCAACCTACCTGTACAGGTGATCATAAACAAACCTAGTTTTTTTAAAAAGGCCCAACGTAACATGAAAATGTATTTTGTCATTGACTCATTTAGCTAGGTGTTCATTATACATCTATATTCATAGACAGTTTTGGCACTACTTATTGGCCTGCTTTCTTTCTTACACAACATTGTACCTTAAGGAAGTCGGTGATATCGGCTGCCACACAGTAGCCAATAGTTTAACTTCAAATCCCGAGACTATTCCTGGAGGTATTTGTAGAGAGTGAAGAATTTGTGTAGATGACGTCAGTTGCATGGTGATTAAAGATGTCACTAATTTAGGTATGATGTAAGGGCTAGAGATTTTAAATATAAATGTCATTCCTTCAAATTTTTGAGCTAAGGTATTATATGGGTGTCATGCAATGTTAGAATGTAGGTTAGGTATTATATGGGTGTCATACAATGTTAGTATGTAGGTTAGGTATTATATGGGTGTCATACAATGTTAGAATGTAGGTTAGGTATTATTTGGGTGTCATGCAATGTTAGAATGTAGGTTAGGTATTATATGGGTGATATACAATGTTAGAATGTAGGTTAGGTATTATATGGGTGTCATACAATGTTAGTATGTAGGTTAGGTATTATATGGGCGTCATACAATGTTAGAATGTAGGCTAGGTATTATATGGGTGTCATACAATGTTAGAATGTAGGTTAGGTATTATATGGGTGTCATGCAAAGTTAGAATGTAGGTTAGGTATTATATGGGTGTCATACAATGTTAGAATGTAGGTTAGGTATTATAAGGGCGTCATGCAATGTTAGAATGTAGGTTAGGTATTATATGGGTGTCATACAATGTTAGAATGTAGGCTAGATATTATATAGGTGTCATACAATGTTAGTATGTCAGAATGTAGGTTAGGTATTATATGGGCGTCATACAATGTTAGAATGTAGGTTAGGTATTATATGGGTGTCATACAATGTTAGTATGTAGGTTAGGTATTATATGGGCGTCATGCAATGTTAGAATGTAGGCTAGGTATTATATGGGTGTCATACAATGTTAGAATGTAGGTTAGGTATTATATGGGCGTCATACAATGTTAGAATGTAGGTTATGTATTATATGGGCGTCATACAATGTTAGAATGTAGGTAAGGTATTATATGGGCTAGTTATTATGTGGGTGTCATGCAATGTTGGAATGTAGGCTAGGTATTATATGGGCGTCATGCAATGTTAGTATGTTAGAATGCAGGTTAGGTATTATATGGGTGTCATACAATTTTAGAATGTAGGTTAGGTATTATATGGGCGTCATGCAATGTTAGTATGTTAGAATGCAGGTTAGGTATTATATGGCTGTCATACAATGTTAGTATGTAGGTTAGGTATTATATGGGTGTCATACAATGTTAGAATGTAGGTTAGGTATTATATGGGTGTCATACAATGTTAGTATGTAGGTTAGGTATTATATGGGCGTCATACAACGTTAGAATGTAGGCTAGGTATTATATGGGTGTCATACAATGTTAGAATGTAGGTTAGGTATTATATGGGTGTAATGCAAAGTTAGAATGTAGGTTAGGTATTATATGGGTGTCATACAATGTTAGAATGTAGGCTAGGTATTATATAGGTGTCATACAATGTTAGTATGTAGGTTAGGTATTATATTGGTGTCATACAATGTTAGAATGTAGGTTAGGTATTATATGGGTGTCATACAATGTTAGAATGTAGGTTAGGTATTATATGGGTGTCATACAATGTTAGAATGTAGGCTAGGTATTATATAGGTGTCATACAATGTTAGAATGTAGGTTAGGTATTATATGGGCGTCATACAATGTTAGAATGTAGGTTAGGTATTATATGGGCGTCGTACAATGTTAGAATGTAGGTTAGGTATTATATGGGTGTCATACAATGTTAGAATGTAGGTTAGGTATTATATGGGCGTCATTCAATGTTAGAATGTAGGTTAGGTATTATATGGGTGTCATACAATGTTAGTATGTAGGCTAGGAATTATATGGGCGTCATACAATGTTAGTATGTTAGTATGTAGGTTAGGTCTACTATGGGTGTCATACAATGTTAGTATGTAGGTTAGGTCTACTATGGGTGTCATACAATGTTAGTATGTTAGTATGTAGGTTAGGTCTACTATGGGTGTCATACAATGTTAGTATGTAGGTTAGGTCTACTATGGGTGTCATACAATGTTAGTATGTAGGTTAGGTCTACTATGGGGTTGGGGATTTGGTTTCTGACATTTTTATGAATTTTCCTCGGACTGAATGGACTTTCCTTGTTACGAATTTTGTAATTCATTTCCTTGAATCTTCTCAAATATTTCCTAAATGAATGACCTAAACCCATCCACTGACGTACCCAAACTGCTCACCTCGTACACAAACTGCTCACCTCGCACACAAACTGTTCACCTCGCACACAAACTGCTCACCTCATACCCAAACTGCTCACCTCGTACCCAAACTGCTCACCTCGTACCCAAACTGCTCACCTCGTACCCAAACTGCTCACCTCGTACCCAAACTGCTCACCTTGTACTCAAACTGTTCACCTTGTACTCAAACTTTTCACCTCGTACCCAAACTGCTCACCTCGTACCCAAACTGCTCACCTCGTACACAAACTGCTCACCTTGTACTCAAACTGTTCACCTTGTACCCAAACTGCTCAACTCGTACACAAAGTGCTCACCTCGTACCCAAACTGCTCACGTTGATCTCAAACAGACCAGCTGAATGACCTATGACATTTACATGTCACAATAAACATTTTTATCATCAGGTTTTATTTTTATTGTTTGCACTGCTGCACTATAAAGGATAAGAGTAACGTCCCCTTGCTCCACATAAAGTACTGTTTGCAAACGTTGGCCATCCTCTGTTCCCGTTGCTCATTATTCTCGAGTTACATATACAGGGGATTTGTTACTGATTGTGGTCAAGTTACTGGTATATCATCTTCCTCCTCGGGTCAGGGCCGACTTAGTCAAATGTTATTTGTTATTATGTTGACCGAATTTCTACCCACTTCATGGAGAGGATATATTGTTGAGAGCAGAGGTCTCCAAACTACGGCCCGGGGGCCAGATGCGACCCGCGAGGCCCTCTAATCTGGCCCCTCGAGACCTTTTCATCTAAAAAAAAGATACTACTTTTACCTGTAGTTTACCACAAAACTTTGTATAGTCGGTCCACAAACCGCTATTTGACAGTTTATGCGGCCCTCTAGCAGAAAAGTTTGGAGACCCCTTGTTTAGAGGACTTCTTGCCTTTGTAGTTGTTATGCTGTATGTCAATAAACTTTATGCTTGTCATGTGATCATTGCTATATGCCTGTACATTTTGTGTTTGTCAAAGGATCACTTTATGCTGTACATTTTGTGGTTGTTTTAGATTCATTTTAATTTTAATATATATGCCTATACGTTTTGTGTTTGTTATAGGATCACTTTACCCTGTCTATACATTTTATGTGTACACGTATTTATCCTCCACTCAGCCTCCTCCCAACTCCATATAAATTCAGTCTACACATCAAGTCCGACAACTCAACTACAGAATTCACCGTTTTACTTGACGTGTTAAATCTTTCTCTTTAAATCGGATACCCGTCTGTATCTGCTGTACCCCCGTTTGTATCTACTGTACCCCGTCTGTATCTAATGTACCCCCATCTGTATCTACTGTACCCCCGTCTGTATCTACTGTATCCCAGTCTGTATCTACTGTACCCCCATCTGTATCTACTGTACCCCCGTCTGTATCTACTGTACCCCCATCTGCATCTACTGTACCCCAGTCTGTATCTACTATATCCCAGTCTGTATCTACTGTACCCCCGTCTGTATCTACTGTACCCCAGTCTGTATCTACTGTACCCCCGTCTGTATCTACTGTAAACCCGTCTGTATCTACTGTACCCCCGTCTGTATCTACTGTACCCCCGTTTGTATCTACTGTACCCCCGTCTGTATCCACTGTACCCCCGTCTGTATCTACTGTACCACCGTTTGTATCTACTGTACCCCGTCTGTATCTACTGTACCCTCGTTTGTATCTACTGTACCCCGTCTGTATCTACTGTACCCCCGTCTGTATCTACTGTACCCCCGTCTGTATCTACTGTACCCCGTCTGTGTCTAATGTACCCCCATCTGTATCTACTGTACCCCCATCTGTATCTACTGTACCCCCGTTGTATCTACTGTACCCCCGTCTGTATCTACTGTATCCCAGTCTGTATCTACTGAATCCCCATCTGTATCTACTGAATCCCCATCTGTATCTACTGTACCCCCGCCTGTATCTACTGTATCCCATCTGTATCTACTGTACCCCCGCCTGTATCTACTGTACCCCCATCTGTATCTACTGTATCCCAGTCTGTATCTAATGTACCCCCATATGTATCTACTGTACCCCCATCTGTATCTACTGTATCCCAGTCTGTATCTACTGTACCCCCATCTGTATCTACTGTA
>MUZC01004777.1:174320-184782 GCA_002072015.1 Radix auricularia
AGAAATGACGACAGCTCTTCTGATGAATTACTGAGTTACAAAATGGAGATGAAAGTTATTGAATCCATTTATCCTGTACAATGGTGGAAAAATTATGAACACCGATATCCGATAATGTCATTCCTTGCCAAGACAGTTTTGAGCATACCAGTTTGAGTTTTCTCAGTTCCATGTGAATGATTGTTCAACTCGGCTGGTTATATTGTCAATTAGACCCGCTCATCACATGAACCTAATAATGTCAACACACCTGTCTTTTTGCGTAGTTGATTAAAAGGAATATTTAAAGGAGACATGCCAGCGTTATTTAGATTTTCAAGAAGAACGTGAAGTAAGTGTTACTTATGACATCATAAATTAAAATTTTTGGCTTTAATCGAAATTAACGATTAATTAATAGTTATTTTTTCAAAAGTTAACAATTAAATTTTAATTAACCGTTAACAGCCCTAGTATTTACCCAATGCTCTGATATTGGTAAAATTTTGCGGCGCCCCCCTGAAATTCTCCTGCCCCCCCACGCAGACAAAGCTAAATCCGCCACTGCTTAAAGGTAACATTGGTTAGGTTCTAGTTTATATTTCATACACAAGTTTTCAAAATACAATATTAAATTCTATCTATTTATTTCTCAGGAATGCTGACAATCACTGATTTTATAAACATCTTAAAAATGTACTACAAGTCACCAGATGTAAGTCTGATATTATGTTATGTCTCTTTGTCCATGTTGCCTTAAAATATAATTATTTTATTAATAGTAACTTCTAGGTGAAATATAGCGATGTCACTTGACAATATTTAAACAATAGTGACATATATGGTAACTATCAATAGTGATGTCACTCTTGACAGTATTGAAACAATAATGACATATATGGTAACTAACAATACCACAATTAACAGGGTAGCAAACTATGGCAAGGATACTAGTGGGATCAAAACAGAGGGAATTTTTACTCAACATAAGGGGAAATTTATCTTCTAAGGTTGTTAACGATTAACCGGTCCTCAGATCAGGACCAGCCCCATTTAATCAAAACCACTTAACTGCAAATTTAATAAGCCTGTATAAGCTTATTACCCTGAGCTTGCACACAGTGCGCGTTTGATGTGAACAACAGCAAAGGTCGCCGACTGTTACTATTTATATTACGTGACAATCAGTTACATGAAAAATAAAAAAAGTAATTTGACAAAACTTATTATAAGAAAAAGACAAATCCAGATCGCAATGAATGGCCATGATAGTAGTCCATGTGCTCACAAAATAGACAATGTAATTATAGTCTGTTTCTTGTAAAGACAAGGAAAGTATTAAAGCATATGACCCCATGACCTTTCAACATTCTCTGGTCACCGGTTTATAGTCTGTTTACCGGCATCCAAAAAAATGATTGGCGCTCACCGTTTAGTGACGTACCTATATTATGAGAATTTAATAAATACAAAGATACCGGGCGATTAATCGATCCTCAAATTTGAGTTCGGTCTTTTACTGACAGTTTTCAAAGGCATTTGAAATAAAATCTATATAAAATTTGATGTTTTCTAAAAATTAATTTTGTGTGGGTTGGAAAAGGAGCACATGTTAATTGAAGTCAGCATCAGGCGCCAGGTGAAAAATTGATGCTGTACACACTCTCTTTGTTGGTTCTCAAAAATTAAGGAAATATATTGACCGGGCAATAAAACTGTCTTTTTTTTGTTAAGGGTTAAAACATGTCGTTTTAATACTTTTTATTCATGAAATTAAATATTAATCATTACGGTTTACTTCTTTGTTGGAACGATTTTTTAAAAAAAATTATACTAATTTTTTTGTTTAATTTGCTCCTCTGACTGTAGCGCAGCAGAGGTGAACACTAGCGTTGGTACATAATAGGCGCTTGGATGTCAAATCAGACAACGCTTCTGTTGTTGGTTAAAAAACATAGTAAACCTTGGGGCCAACGTTAACCGGTCTTTCTTAACAACCTTTGAATGTTCATTTCCAAAAGCCTTAAATACAACACTAGGTCTGCAAAAAAGCAACTAAAAAAATTTGGGCTGCAAAAAGTAAAGATTACCTTCTCAAATTTAACGATTAAATTATTTTTAAAATATTAATCTACTTATTATTGGAAGTGAAAAAGTAAAAAAAATAATAAAAAGTAGTGTCCCATAAATAATACATTTCCTGACGATTGCATGAACATTTTGGTTTTAAAGTATTGGCTGACGTGAATGTTCAAAATAGATTGCCCACCATGGTTCTAACACTTTGCCTACTTATCAAACCAAATGAAAAGTGTATTAAGCTAATGGCAGTAATGGAGTCTGACTCAATGCAGACAGCTGTTCTTATGAATTACTGCGTTACAAAATGGAGGTGAAAGTTCGTGAATCCATTAACCCTCTACAATGGTGGAAACTTAATGAATACCGATATCCGATAATGTTATTCCTTGCCAAGAACATTTTGTGCATACCAGTTACCCCAGCTCCATGTGAATGATTGTTCAGCTCCGCTGGTTATATTGTCGATTCCACTGGGTTCAAAAGTACTTTTAAATTAACTTTTTAGAATTTCTTAACTAGGGAGAGGGTACATACCAGCACACAACCTAGATTTTTATTGATACATTTTTAAGGGCACAAATAGTATTGTCTGATGTCTGTTTGAACATTGATTTTACCTTTTAGGTTAGAATGGATGAACTTGAAGATCATAAGATTTCTAATTGGAGAGGTAAGTTAGTTATCAACATAAGTACTGCTAATGAGTGAAACTCCCAGCTTTATTTATGAACTAATACAAATAATAGTAAACGTTTCGGCTCATGCCTTCATCAGTTGTTTATCATATTATTTGTATTAGTTCATAAATAAAGCTTACACAAATAGTTTGTGTAATTTGTTTTTTATTAAAAAGCTTTATGCAGTCCCATTCTGTTTGATATATTAATACACTTGTCAGGTGACAAATCATGGGGTTGAGATATTCTTGAGAAGGACTTATACTTGACATTGACTTATACTTGACATTGACTTATACTTGAGTACATACATTAATTTAAACCTATTTCCAAATTAACTAGAGATCTGTAACTTGGCACAGATTGTCATCTCTGAGGATTGATGAAAAAATGTTGAGTTTTTATCTAAAAGACTTGCCTTCTGATTGATATCACAATAAAACTCAAGTCACCTGGGGCAAGCAATTTGAAGGGAATAAAAAATTTGTTCAAGAACCATACAATCAGTTCTCTGATGATGTGTCACAATATTTGGAAAATAACAACTCATCCTCAAATTATTCGTATTCAAATCATGGCTAGCTTTAACAGTTTTGGAAGAAAATTATGTTAAAAGTGAATTTAAAAAAATTAAATTTTACTAATATTAACTTATTTTAATTAGATGGATCCTCCCCTCCCCAGTCATTACCCTTTGCTATTTGGTCTACACTTGTATATAAAGCTTGTCCAACATGAGGGATTAACCTCTGTATATCATCAAAATTACAGTTGTTTTTTTTAACCTAGTAACTCCACCACTGAGCCAGGCTAGTTTTGTTGTTTTATTGGTGTGGGGGGGGGGGGGCTAGGGTGAGTTTCATGCAATATTGATGTGGCCTGTGAGTCATTGCACAGAGTCTTATGATGTTATGAAAGTTATTTCAAATAGAAAACTGTTAAGTAAGGGAAAAATAAAATATTAAATGTGTAAAAAAATAACTGTACATAGAAAGTAAATAGATGTTGAGACCAGGATCAAGAATTATAAATGTTTCCCCCAAGCTTCTCTTTACAATGTGTTATTATAGGAGAACAAACCAATACAGAAGTTTTAATGAACTTTATTTTTCTATTTGAACAGAAGTTTTGAAAAATCAGCAGCGGCCGTTTGTATACATTAATCCTGATGCCAGTTTGTATGATGCTGTCAAGACCCTGATAGAAAGTCATGTCCACCGTCTGCCAGTTATTGATGAGAGCACTGGAAACGCTATTTACATCCTTACGCACAAACGTATTCTCCGCTTCCTGCACTTATACGTACGTTTACTTTGTATTTATTATTATGTTTCCTTTGTATTTTTTATTATTATGCTAGAAATAAAATTGAGATATTTTTTCTTTGTAATTGTGGTGATAACACATGAATTGCATGAAAGAATTTTTATTATTTTTATTTTTGTATAACATTATTTCAAATTCAATGAATATTAGGGTTGAATGTCCATGTGTTATATCAATGAATGTTAGGGTTGAATGTCCATGTGTTATATTAGAATGTCCATGTGTTATATTAATGAATGTTAGGTTTGAATGTCCTTGTATTATATTAGAATGTCCATGTGTTATATCAATGAATGTTAGGTTTGAATGTCCTTGTGTTATATTAGAATGTCCATGTGTTATATCTGTGAAAATATGGGTAGAATGTTCGTTTTATGTCAGTAAATTTGTTGTTTGAATGTCCATGTGTAATATTAATATTGTTTGAATGTCCATGTGTAATATTAATGTTGTTTGAATGTCCATGTGTAATATTAATGTTGTTTGAATGTCCATGTGTAATATTAATGTTGTTTGAATATCCATGTGTAATATTAATGTTGTTTGAATGTCCGTGTGTAATATTAATGTTGTTTGAATGTCCGTGTGTAATATTAATGTTGTTTGATGTTCCAGATTAAAGAACTACCCCAACCATCTTTCATGAAAAAGTCCATCAGAGAACTGGGGATTGGAACTTTTCAAAATGTGATCACTGTAAGTCACTCCAACTTTTCAATACATCTTAGCTCCACTCATTTTGTCAAACCTAGTCAAGGTACACAATCCACTAACACAGTGTTTATTCAATTAGCCACCAACTTCAATAAAAATTATAGATATTTTGTTAAGTTTTATTGATCCAAGGGGAGTAATTGTTCTTCTGACCCTACTCTTTTAAAAATTTCATTAATGTAATTGCATTGTTTTAACTAATTCATTTTTTAGTGCAACAAATTTAACCTCAATTTTTTTTTAAAAATGTTAATTGCAAAACAACACACAAAGTTTTTAATTAATGACAGTAAAAAAAAAAACTTAATATGATGACACACAAAAAAAAAGATTTGTATCTTTTAACGTGTGTTTATTTGAACAATCTTCCAGGCAACCCCAGACACTCCAATTATCAAAGCTCTCCATATGTTTGTGGAACACAGGATATCAGCATTACCAGTCATTGAAAGCTCAGGACAAGTCTCAAACATCTATGCCAAATTTGATGTTATTGTGAGTAGTGGGCCAAGTTTGATGTTATTGTGAATAGCGGGCCAAATTTGATGTTATTGTAAAACGCTGAACTTTTCAAATGATGCTGTTATGAGTGCTTGAGCCAGAATGTGTTTTTTGCCAGCTTATTGATATCAGCTAATAGATATCAATGTTTGTACTGTCATACAGATCAGGTCTTTTCATTTTTCTTTATATTTACGAAGATCAAAAAAAATAAATGATACATCATTAATAGTTATCATCTAAAATAGTTTTGTTTTGTTTTCAAGTTTGACATGTTAATCACCAAAGTATGTTGCAGAATTGTTTTAATTGTGTTTGTATTTTATTTTAGAATTTGGCAGCAGATAAAAGTTACAACAATTTGGACATCCCACTGAGCGAAGCTCTTAAAAATCGTCACGGGGAGGAGGTAAGGAAATGTCTGTGTAATAAATGTCAATCTCATGCCAATAGATATGTTTAACAAATTGTCAAGAATTGTGGAAATATAAAATAAAACATAATAACTTCAAGCCTTTAACTCATTAGCTCCTGGTGCGACTAAATGCGTCCTTATAGGGGTCCGTACGGATGCGTCCAAATCCGTCTGTTCGCATAGCGACACACTCTCGCATTTTTAGTTAAAAATAGCATCAAAATCTCGCTTTCCTCGAGACTTCCGGCTTTTGTGTGATTCTACAAGATTTCAATAAAAATTACCTGATGTTTTTATCTTGTTTCACGTTCGATCCATGTGTGTATTAGTTTGACACGTCTCTATCGAGTGTGTATTCACCCGAGGTGTCGGAAATCGCGATATCGGTCTTTGTCATTATTTCGCAGTGCACGTTATATTATTATTAAACTTAATTCATTTCTGGATGTGTTAGTCATTTTATTTTTTAAGATAAAAGAATATCTCTAGAAAAGAAAAACATTTTCATCATGAAATCAAAAGCTTAACGAAGTTGCTTCCCTTTTGTCCGGAATATGGAATAGATACGGAAGTAGCCCTTCAGGAGCTATTGAGTTAAATGAACTTATTTTTTTAAAATACAGTATATACTTGTTTTAAAGTCAACCTTTTGGGACAACATTGTTGGGTTTACGAGCAGTCATATGTGATTTGTGAATGTACGTTAAATCTTGGTGTTGTTTTTCTACCTTCTACAAGATTCGACTGCTCTACCAGAAACTATAAAATGTTATTAAACATCTGCACTTACCTTATTTATTCATTTTTTTTATTTTTGTGAATTTTTTTAATGAATTTTTATTTTTAAAAAATTTCAACGAATTTTAATGTACGCGCTTTTGGCACTGTTTACAAAAATAAATTTTAAAATACCGCTAACAAAGACAAACCTGGGGAGTACAAAGTAATCAATCATAATTACCAATTTAGCTTGCTTTTTAGTTTTTAAAAAATGTGTACCATTTTGTTTACGCTATCCTATCATTTTTTGGGGGCGGCTTACGAGCGGGTTACACAGTTCTTAATACTATTATCTTCCAATAAAGAGGTCTGTCGGCTGATGAACGAGAGGGATATAGAAGGAGTATATACGGTATATGTTGTTTTTTTCAATTCCTATAAAAATCTTTTAAGCAATTCTTTAGACTAATGTTTTAACTGACCAAAATGTTTGAACTTTTAGAATGAAAAAGTTGCCACCTGCCATATCTGGGAGACATTGTCAAGTGTTATGGAGAAGATTGTCAAGGCAGAGGTGAGTGGCAGCAATTTTAGGATAATTGGTGCACAGATAAAAAAATAAAAGCATAATTTTGCAAAATTATGAAGGTTGTGTAATTTTAAATTGCCAGAAAAATGTTTCATTATTCTACTAGAATAAAAAATGTTAATCTATTTGGAGAGCGATTTCGTCACTATTTTTCTTTGTATTGAACTAAATGCCTTGTTGAACTTACTAACTGTAGATGTATTGGCTCAGGTTCACCGACTTGTTGTGACTGATGAGAGTGGTGGTGTGGAAGGGATTGTGTCCTTGTCAGATTTACTCAAGTATATTGTCCTCAGGCCAATGTGTAAGTTGGTTTTAGCTTCATTTATTAAGTAATCTACATTTTTTTTAAGATGTAAAAAAGACCATGTTTTAAACACTGAGTTGAATCTACCGTATGTTCACGCACACATTCCCCTCACACCCAGATATGCCACCCACGCATATACCCCACAGAATTTTTAGATCCTGTAAATAATTGTGGTATAACACGTCCACGCTTATACCCCGCACTATCCCACCACATTGAGAAGTCATTATGCTGAACCATTCTAGGGGATGTACTTACCTTACCGTACTATATTTTCACAACTCTATCAATACCATGCACACAAAAATATCGCTTATTACTTGAAAAGTAACTGTTGAAATTAATTAAAATATTATAAATAATTATAAAATTATAATACCCGATAATTACAAATTAAATTGTATAAATGTTATATTTAATTTGATTAGCTAAACGTAAACAATTGTGAACTGTTTTTTCCGGTACCATCAGACAACTGCAGTCATTATACAAGTCATTCGATTTACGACCTGAACAAAAACTGGTTCTAAACCGGCTGAAAGTGGGCTATTCAATTCCTAGGTTAACCTGGGAGACACATATAATAGAAATAAAATTTAATAATAGCTGTTACCAAGATACTGTAATGCCAAAGTGCAAATCCTATACTGCAGAATTTAAGTTGACTGTCATTACAAAAGCTAAGAAGTTATACAGAAACTAATTTTATATTCATAAATTGTAAGTAATAGTGGCATAGATGCATTATTTAGTAAAAATATTTAGATACCCCGCCCATGGAGATACCCCGCCGGGGAGGGGGCTGCAGGGTTTGTAAAATCAGGTATAACCTGCGGGGAAAGTGTGTGAAAATACCATATTCTCACAGTAGCTATGTAAAAAAGATTTGTTCTTTTTAAGTCTTCATTAGATGCAGCCAATATTATCATTTCTTAGGAAAAGCTATTTGATGTACTGTGCACAAAAAAAAAGACATCAAATTTTAAGCAAAAAATTTAACTTGTCTTAAACATTCAGGACCAAAGTAAATGCAACAAAGAAAATGTATTTCTAACACTTCACTTGCTCTTATTGGAAAAAACAACAAATATTTTGTTACCAACTAAGATCTCTGAATAAAGACCTTTCTCATTAGCTGTAAAACTTTTATTTTGGTGATCCTACACAGCTAGCAAACATTTTACAACCTATGTAATTACCAGTGCCACCATCATGGCTACACTGCACTAAGGAATTCAAAGATGGGATAAACTAAAGTATGGTGGTGGTTGTTGTTCACAAAATGTTGTAGAATGTGCTGTAGTTGTAGTCTTGCTCTATTGACCTAATATCACTTGTTACCAATGTTTTCCCAGCTGAAGAATTCACCAAAGTTCCAGTGATGGCCCAGGAGACCGACTCCATGGTGACCGAGAGTACGCTGGTGTCCTCCTGATAGCCCATCACATTGTCAGCTGGTGGACTTTGTGCAGGCCTCTTTTTTTATGTTAGAGACAAGATTGTGGACACAAGACACTGTGCAGGGCTGTTCTATGTTATGTTAGAGACAAGATTGTGGAGACACATACAAGACACTGCAGGGCTGTTCTATGTTATGTTAGAGACAAGATTGTGGACACAAGACACTGTGCAGGGCTGTTCTATGTTATGTTAGAGACAAGATTGTGGAGACACATACAAGACACTGCAGGGCTGTTCTATGTTATGTTAGAGACAAGATTGTGGAGACACAAGACTCTGTGCATTGCTCCTTGTGGAGGAAAGAGGGACATGTCCCTAACAGTTGAACATTGAATTAAAAAGTGGGTTGATCGAACGAACAGCCGGAGGACACAAACAGGCGGACAGCTTTGTCATTTTTGTGTGACTGCCATGGACAATGTCAACGACACGCAATTCATCCTGGGATGGGAAAGAGCCAAAAATTTAGAAATAAAACATTTGTGTGGAAGTCTGTGAGCTTGAAAATGTTAGGAGAGCTGGTCCGTGAAAGGAGAACTCTTCTTTCTTGAAGGTTGTGTGATGTGGATGATTTCCGATGGCCAGCGATGAATGAAAAAGAAGATCTACTGACTCGGCTTGTTTTTGTTTTGATATGCAATGAACATTTGTCAGTGTTGTTTAGGGTCAAGCTGTTTGACTTGAATTTGATGGAAGCTGTTGGAGCTGTTTGACTTGAACTTGATGGAAGCTGTTGGAGAGTGAGTGGCTCAAGATTGGCTGTCACAGAATTATAACTAAAGGACAACTTTATTAACTTGACACTCTGGTGGTAACTTGTTCCATCATCATCAATAACATGTCAAAAAGTGTGTTGGAATTTTTTATGGTATTGAATTGAATGTTTAGATATCAAGCAGAATGTGCATGTCAACAATGTATTATAGTTGAAATTTATCTAACATTATTTAGAATGATTTTCTAATAACGAAATAAAAATTCAAATCTTGTGACATCAGTCCTACCATGTTTATTTTCATAAACAGAGTAATAATCTGTCCTGTTAGTCTGTAAGGAAATAGAAATTGCCCAGATGACATTAAATATGTTTCAGGACACTCAATTCTTTGTTTACTTACATTTTATTCAATTTGAGTTGTTTTTTTTTAAATGTCCTGAATTCCTAAATCTTTTGCTGTCATGAGTCATTTGCTGTTTTGGTGTCATTTGGAGCAATTACTTTATGAGCATTTGGAGCATTGACTTTTTTCTTCCTTGCACTCATGAAACTACTTACTACTGTTGTTATTTCAGGTTTGTTATCTTGAAATCTATATTATGTTGTTGTTTTTTTATTATAAAAATTGAGAGCTGTGCAGTACAGGAAGCTTCTGTCTGACCTAATTGTCAGTGATAAAAATAGAGCACCCACTTGACAGAAAACCTGAGTCTTGGTAAAGGCATTTTTTGTTTATACTTAATTGATGCTTAGTTGTTATGTAACCTTCATGCAAAAATATTCAAGTTTCAAACTTTTCCAACAGAATCAAATATGTTGTGATTAATTTAAGCAGTTTTTTTTTTAAAAAATAAATAATAAAAGATCTCATTTAAAGAAAGGGTGTTTGATGTTTGAGCAGAATTAATTTTTGGGGGAGGGGGGTTAGATACATGTGTAGATAAATTTAAATCGATCTTTTTTTTTTTTT
>MUZC01004777.1:184794-201431 GCA_002072015.1 Radix auricularia
GGGGGGGGGGGGGGGGGTGTTTGGGAAATTATGTTACGTCTATAACTTAAAACAATTTTGAGAATCATATTGTCATGCATTTAAATATTGGAGTGACTTGTTGAAATGTAATGTTGGAACAAATCTACACAAATCATTTTTTAAAGCTTGTAGCAACTGTGATTTGTACAAAATACCCCAGTTGAGAGAGAGCCTTCAATAACTGTTTTTGTGTGTATGAAAGTGGTTGTTGGTGTGTGCACCAGGAAATAAGATTCGATTAGCCTAATGGGATTAGTAGTTTTATTCTAAATGGATTGTGACAATTATTATGGATATAGCAAATAATGGATTGTGACAATTATTATGGATATAGCAAATAATAAAAGTTTTGTCACCATGACTGACTGAATGTTTCGTTTTATTTCTGTTTAAAGGAACCACTAAATATTATATCTCTCAGAATAGCTGAACTTTATTCTTGAAAGCAAATAAAATGAACAGACACTCAAAGAAAAAATACAACTGGAGTAGGTAGATAAGCTTACAAATTTATGATCAGGAATATGCATCATACGAAATTTATTATACACCCCTCCTCATAAATATAGAACATCTATACACCCCTCCTTATAAAATATAGAACATCTTGAATAAGTATCAAGATTTAAATGTTTCATTAAAATGTAGCTTTGAGACATAACAAAATACTGGTGAAATAAACCTGGGATATTTTGAAACGTCAATGAAGAGTCTTAAAAATTAACTTTGAAAACAAATTTTTTTCTAATCTCTATAGTGCACATGGTTAAATGAAATGATTTAAAAGCTAACGATATTTAAACAATAAATTTCCAATTTAAAGATGTTTTATAAAGTGCTTTATATTTGAAGATGCAGTTTTGAATTTGACATAGGTACAAAAGTAGTATGGAACAATAAAATATATATGCTCTGATGGTAACTTGCTTAACTGACTATGGAATTTGGGTGAACATTTCTTCAGTATTTTAAATTTTAATGAATATGTGACAGAACAAGTGACTTTTTTTTTTCAACAGCTATTATTATATGTATAAAACAAAACAAAAAATATTCACACTAAATTTAGTTCTTGACACTTTTCACACAAAGTATTTTTTTAAATAGAAAATTGAAGCTCACAATTTATACAGGAAATGTCTTACCTCAACACAGCATGTTCACAACCATTGCACTAGTGACTAACTTATTGTCAGTTTACTTTCTAATTTCTAGTAATTCAGGTTACACTGCCTTGCATAAGTTAATGGGAACAAAATCAAAGGTAAAGAATAATATATGCTGCCTTTGATAAACCAACTTGTTCACTAACATTTGAACTTGGTCTAACTGAATTAATGGGACCATTGAGCTTTATACAGTAGGGAACGAGTCGCTAGTTATGACATTAACAAAATGCAGTTCTTACAATACCAATAATAGGGCCAAAATATTTTAATAATATTAGGGCCAATAACGGGGCCAAAATATTCTAATAATACTGGGGCCAAATCTGTTAATAAAAATAAGGGCCCAAAAGTTTTAATGACAATTGACCAGAAGATTTGATGTGATTTATTTTTCTGAAATGTTGATGGCAGAGATCTAACCCCCAAGCACCTGGCTGGTTGTGCCACTAGACATATTGCCAGTGACCTAATCATAATGCCCACCCCAACAGACAAAAAGTTTTTTTGGTGTTTGCTGTCATTTGTACCAAGTTGAGGTTATATTAGTTGGTGAGGCTGGCATGGCAATGCAATTTTGAGTGCAGAGATATGTGTGGATAGAGATTTATGAAAAAAGCAAAAAAACAAAGATTAAGTTGAAAGGTTGAAAACCTTTCCAGTGAGAATCGGAGAAGAAGTTTCCCTATAATATAACCTCTAGTAAAAATAAGCAAGACCAAGGCTTAGTTGTTCTCAAGGCTTCAAAAGTAAAAAAAATTAAGTCAATAGGCATTACATGGTAGTGTTTTAAATTATAATTTGGAAATGTGACATTTACATTTGTTGAACAATTAAACTGTTGTATTAATTTAAAACCACAATAAAAACAAATAACTTCATTAGTGAAGTTACATAATATTGATGACCTAGAAGTAAATTATTTCATTCTGTTATTAAACTGACTTTGCCCCCTCCCACCCCACCCTCAAACTTCTGTTCAAAAAGCCTGATATTCAGTGATATTAGACTCTCTTATAGATCCACACCATTGAGATTTGAACTTCCATTATTCACAGCATTTGAGTCTTTGGAATCTGAACCACCTGTAAACTTTGACAAGAGGCTTGACTGTCGTCTTGGAGGATCCGGTTTTGGTTTGACAGCAGTGGACTTGACACTGAGCGAGGCCGACCTGGCAATGACACTCTGCTGAGATCCCATGGAGGCACTCGAGCTGCTGCTGGTACTTTCACTGCTGCTGCCTCGCTCCTCACGCTCCAGTGGAATTGTCACTGAAGGCGGCGGTGGGATCGAAGCAGGATTGTTATCTGAAGAGTTCTCACTGCCTGACTTGTTTGATTTTGCCTCCGTTATCATCTGCTGTGCAGAGCTCATCTGACTTTGCAGGTCAGGTCTGTTCATGTTTGCATAGATCCCAGACGCCAGGTCATTCTCAAATCTGGACAAAGGTTTCTGAACAGGTTTGGGAGTCGAGGACAGCGGCCCACCTGAAAGCCTGTGCTGGCCTAGTATCCCACCCACAAACCTAGGCATCTCTTGGGATTGCAGGGATGACCCGACTGAAGTGGGTCGACTGCCCTTTCTGGGAGGTGGAGGGGGAGGAACCTTTTTCTTGGTGTCTGTCTGCGATGAACTTGATTCCGATGAGGAGTCCAATACTGGTGATTTATTGTCAGAAATGAGACGTGGGATGCCGCGCGTCGGTGATGCCAGTGGTGAGCTGGAAGGTTTTCTCAGCTCTACGGCTGGGTAGACTATCTCCCTTGGTGGGGTGATGGTGAATGTTCCGGGACTGGTAGGAGACTTTGGGCTGGCTGTGCCTGATAGGACGAGGTTAATTGTTGGGCCAGGCAGCACTTTACCAACTAAACCAGTAGGTGTGACTATGGGACCAGGGTCTAGGCTCGCTGAAGTCCTGCTGGGGGAGCCTAGAGTTGGTGAAGTTGGTGGCGAGTTCAATGAACTGAAGAATGCCGAGCGAGCAGCTTGTCTCTGGGATACCAAATCTGCTTTCTGTCCATTAACAGGTGAATCCATGCTGGAGCTTGGGATGATTGTGGGAGAAGCCTCAGAGAATGATACAGAGACTTTCTTGACAGGCTCTGGTTTCTCTATTGCTAAATCTGTGGGCTTCTCTGCTGCAGGGCAAGGCTTTGGTTTATCTACTCCTTCAGATGGTGATGACTTGAGGGGTTTGAACACAGGAGGTATAGGTATGACTGGATTGACCGGTCCACACACTTGGTAGGTGTAAATACTGGGATCTATCTTCTTTGGACTTCCTGTGACAGTTTTAATATTGTCATCAGTTTTCTTACCGACGTCAGTCCCAGCATTGAGTTTATCGTCAGTTTTCTTCAAGTAGTCCGATTCAGTTTTCAGGTTATCTGTCCCACCCAGACCAGCACTGGACATACGACCCGTGGTCGCAGTCAGAGTCAAGGCCGCAGTTTTGGTAACGTTGGGAGCAGACGGGCTGGTCTCTGTTGTTGACTTGGCGGCAGTTGTCGTCACAGAATCGGAGACACTTGAGGTCATGGCCGAAACAGTGGCAGTGGGTTTGTCAAGGGGTTTGGCTGATGACGAAGCCACAGAGAAGGACGGCTTGACAGACGCTATGTTAGAACTGGTCCCTGTAGAGGTGTACGCCATGCCAGTGATGGTTGAAGTGTGAGTGGAAGCAGATGTTGCTGGTAAGACTGGTTTGGAGGCCACAGCCGGCTTGCCCCCAGCCATCTGACCAACACTGGTCACTTCAGAGTTTGCTTCGGATACTGGAGCTGCATCCACAATTCTATCTCCGTTGGCTGAAGGGGGTCTCAAGTTTTTGGTAGCAATCTCTAACGTCTTGCCGAACTTGAGGGCTTCTTGTTGCGTGCTTATCTTTTTCTTCCTCTCCCGGGCCGCCTCAGCTGCCTGATGGAATAAAATAAGTTGCTAAGACTTTTGTCTTTTTATGCCTGATGGAATAAAATAAGTTGCTAAGACTTATATCTGTTTATGCCTGATGGAAAAGAAGAAGTTGCTAAGACTTTTAAAAACAACACCTATATATCTATAATAGTTTAAAGCTCAATCTAATACCAAGGTCATGAATTTTTTTTTCTAAGAAGGGCCTCTGCAATAAGTTAAATTTTTTATTTGCAGAATTGTTACTATAAATCTATGATAATCAGTTTGGTTCCGAAATTTAATCTGTATTTTAAAGAGAGAGTTGAATTTTTCTTGCGCCAATCACATGTGAGATGCCCGATTTATTTAGCTGAAAATGTACCTCAATTTGTTGGACTCTCTGCTCATGGTTAGGAACCAGCGCCTTTATATTATCTAACAAAGCAGTTTTTTGTTCAGTGACTACCTCCCCTGTTGACTGAGGTAAACTGGGCACTTGTGATGGACGGTGGTCTTGAACAGAAGCAAGCCTGCAATTATGGACATTGAAAATAAATTAAAATATGTTTCTGTGAGAAGGATTTAATTCGGTAAAAGATTTTTTTTTTTTGTTATTCGTCAATTTTGATGGAAACCTTTAACAGTGTGTCATTAATTTTTTTTTTGTGTAACATAATTTACTTTCATTTTTATTTGTAACATAATTTACTTTCATTTTTATTTGATTATATTGTTTTAAGTTTTTAATAAATATCCAGCCAATAGATTGGTATTATTTTAATTGATCAAATCTTTACCTCTTGAGAGTGTAAAGAGTGCCAGTCAGTTTCTTGCACCTTTTGAGGGAGTTTTCTATTTCTGATGGTTCCTCTTTCAGAAACCTTAGAACGTAGACCACATAATAAAGTTTACTTTCATGTGATGGTTGGTTGGTACATGTGATGGTTGGTTGGTACATGTGATGGTTGGTTGGTACATGTGATGGTTGGTTGGTACATGTGATGGTTGGTTGGTACGTGTGCTTTAAATACTTTAAAAATGTCGTTTATATGGTTCCAGTTTTAAATTGTTACAATAGGATTTTTTATTATCATATTTCTTGTTTGAAAAATCAATTTTTAAAAATGTATGCATTGAAAATAGTTTTTGAAAATATTAAACCCAAGGCATCAACAAAATGGCGTGAAAAATTCTATTTACTTTTCTTCTGACACCACAACTCTCATTTCTGCATCCATGACAGCTTTCATCTGACCATGAAGTTCAGGAAATCGAGCTGAAAAACAAACACATTTTTTAGAAACCAAAACAAAATATCTTTAGACAAAACAATTGTCCTACAATAAGAAAAAAGACCAATAATAAATTATTACAATTATTTATGACACATTGTACTATCTTCAAATGGAATTAGTTAAAATAATAGTTTAGTTTCACTGGATTAGACACCAAAAAGCTAGCTTAATTTTACACCCATTGATTTTTTTAAGACCTAGAATTCAAAACAAAATTTTATTTGAAGGAATCGTAAATACCCTTAAGGTCAGCTAGTGACTTGGTGACATTGCTGAGCAATAATGCCATGCCTTCCACATCAGAACTGTTAACGCGGCACTGCCTTGATATGACATCAGTTCGGAGCTCTTCAACACTAGCCTCAAGGTCACTGAAAAATGAAAATTATATAGTAATATTTTTAATACTGCTGGCTCAGTTTAAAACTAAATCAAGAATCACTTTTAAAATGACTTTTCTTTAATGAATTCTTTTTTCCAAACAAAGACTGAACATCATTTAAAGAATACTTGACAGATATTTGTACTTATATTTCAAACTATTAACACATTCAATATTAATCCTTACTGTTTTTTCTTGAAATATAGATATCAGTTTCAATTATCCATAAATGTAAATTTTAAAACAGTGAATCTTAGGATTATTCACCTGAGTTCCTTGTTAACTTGCTCTTTATCCTGTTTATATGAACTTTTGGCTAAAGTTAGTTCATTGCGTTTGTGAAAGTTCACCTGGTTTTCAGCCAGAGGTAATGTCGAAAGAACTTTCTGAAGAAAAAGAAATTATTTCTTAAGAAATATTCATAAATATAAATCTATTTAAATTTTTTAAATAATTTTGTTAATAAATGTTTCTCTAATTTGAACACTTCAAGAAAGGCTACTATTGTAATCTATTAACATAGCCAGCATTCTTATACGTCTCAATTTTTTTTTACAACTATTGAAAATTTAAAAGAAACTAAAAGAATATAATAAATTATTTAAAATATTATTGTTTAGAACTTTATTAATCAATCTCTCTCTTCTTCACATTCTATGCCTTTTATATTTTGTGCCATGATAACAAATTGTAATTCTTTTAAAATGAAAACTACCTTTATTTTGGAAAAAGCTGCCGTAAACTCATCTCTCATGGCCTCCATATTGAGCTGTTGCTGTCTTCGAAGTATATGGAGGTCAGACTTAAGTTGGGCCAACTTGGTGGTCACCTCTGCCTGAGCACTTAACGGAGTGGACTCCCTTGAGCTTATTCCTGAAGAACCTTGGTATGCATCAGGAATATCCGAAAGACCTAAGGGTTAAACAGGATTGAAGACATGAGTAACTCAATGCCATCACTTTAAAAAAAAAATATAGATAAACATAAACATAGAAATGATATTGATGAGCTGTCAAAATATGAAATAAAAGGTGAATATCGTTTCATTATTAAATATTTTTACATGTTAGTTTATATTTTATACTATTTTTAAAAAAATATATTAAGGACAATGAATGAAAAGAAGAGAAAAAAGCAATTAATTTCTGAAACATTGAAATATAAAAAAGGAAAACTTATTTTTTTATAATATCTAACATGGAAAGGTGCACACACAAAAAGGACATTACACTTGTTTAAAATAAGTGTGTCTACTGGAAAGGAAAACCATGTAAATATAAACATACTCACCCACACATGCACACATAAGCATAAACTCTCTTACTTATTTGATAATAGTAATTAAGTTTAATTTATAGAAACAAATTACATTGCTAACTTATATTTGCCTTATTGCGTCATTTTCATTGTTATTCTTTTTTTTCATGAAAATTTCATTGCCTTTAATTCAACAAAAGACAACTCTTTATAGATCTGATTTATAAATATAAACAGTAAATAAGCCAAGTAAGACAGTCAAACTGTCTAAGACTTGGATTGCTTAAGAATTTCAGACTGAAATTATTTTTTAATATAATAATTAAAATCTAAAAAAAACATTTTTTAAATTTAAATAAAGGGTTCTTTTAACAGTTGTTTTTATTAGGCATAAGAGGATAATAATATCTTTTAAAGGCAGACACAGTAGAAATTATTTTACGCGAAATAAACTAGAATTTTCAAGTTTATCAAATTGCTTTTAAAGTAAGAAATTACTGTTGACACAATTTACACCACCTTTTTACTCAGGATTTCTTTTTTTTAAAATATGGTCTAACAGTGTCATTAAGCAACTTACAAAAAAAAAAATCAAACATAAGCCCTGAAACCAAAACAACAATCACTCCTCCTTCTCCCTAAGACTTTATGACGACAGAAGTCTACCTTTACTAATGGTGTCATTGTAATAAGGAAAGTTCTCCATGTAAATAAGAATATTATGTTTCTACTTCTATTCAAAGCACTATCAATTGTTTCACTTGAAATTTAAGTAATTAGGAAACAAAACAAAACTTCACACTAGATATCAAAAGCTTTAATTCCCCCTTTGAAATTTAAGTAATTAGGAAACAAAACAAAACTTGACACTAGATATCAAAAGCTTTAATTCCCCCTTTGAAATTTAAGTAATTAGAAAACAAAATTTCACACTAGATATCAAAAGCTTTAATTCCCCCTTTGAAATTTAAGTAATTAGGAAACAAAACAAAACTTGACACTAGATATCAAAAGCTTTAATTCCCCCTTTGAAATTTAAGTAATTAGCAAACAAAACAAAACTTGACACTAGATATCAAAAGCTTTAATTCCCCCTTTGAAATTTAAGTAATTAGGAAACAAAACAAAACTTGACACTAGATATCAAAAGCTTTAATTCCCCCTTTTCAAGTCCTACTTTAAGCCCAACTCTATTGCTAAACTGAAACAAAATAAATTCAAATTTTTCACTTGTTGCACAAGACCCAAAGAATGCTTTAGAAGAAGTTGCTTAATTAATGGCTGAAAAACAAGTTATTTATATAATGCACTTGATGTGAAAGTCAGAAATAATTTTGAAATTAATGACCTGTAGAATGACTTATCAAAATTCAATGTGAAAACACGGAGGAAAATTATAATAATGTTCATAATAGTTCCAATTATGTAATCTTATCTTTTATTTTACAGGTTAGTCAATGCAAAAAGGAGTGTAACTAAATAATTTTGATGACTTTTATGTGAATATGTTAATGTCCTTGTGGTTTCATTTTACATCATTTCAACAGTTTCATCATGAATGTTTAAGAAATCATCAACATTATTTCATAATAAGATGATTATTGACTACCTTTCTTATCTTATCTTATCTATTACAGACACTCCTTCCACAGAGAAGATAATTGCATTCTAAACTTATACACTTTTACAAGTCAATTTTTTTTTCTTTTCAAAGAATTTACCTAGGAAATGTTCATAGAAACTTTTACAAAGAATAATTAAAACTTGTTGATTATTAGAAATGCAAATTCAAAAATGTAAATTATTGTCGTAGATTTGCTTACACTAGAAATATTAGAAAACAAAAAAAGAGAGAGAAAAAAAGCGCCAACCCTAAAGAAAATGTTAATAATCTGGCACAATTAAGGTAGGAGATTAAAATGCATGCAAGAAATAGTTCCAAACAGTCACTGACAACACTACAAAGTTACTTTAGTAAATGAATGTTTAAGCTAAAGAAAAATGTCGAGACCTTTCAATCGAGCTACATGGTTAGTTGATGTAGCTAAAGTCGAAATGGGAGGTTTCTCTCCTTTGTGCTCTGAAATATGGTCAAATAATAAAAAAAACATTCGAAAGCATTAGCATAAAGGAAAAATTCAGTATAATCCTATACCAAAATCTTAATTCTAATTGCAACCTGGCAAAGCCTTAAAAAAAATAAAAACAAGCTTAAATTTGAGATGTGTTTGTGAGCTACTGTTAAGTCATAAGTAAAACTATGTTAAGAAATTAAAGAGAAGAGCTTGATTTAATTCTAGAAAGTTAAGCAAAGTACATTTTTAGATCTAAATTAAATCACAATATTAATAATATGTTAATTAAGCTTTACTGTCTATATTAGATTGGGAATAAAATCATATTAATTATATAATGGCATTTGATGATTAAATTCATCAGGTTATTGTTATTATAAATTTGTTATTATTTGTTATTTTCATACTTTTATTTTAGTAGTCAAGCAATGATAAAAGATCAAACTAATTCCATTTCACAATAATAATGGATTATATAGACTGCATGATGATAGACAAAAGTTTGAGTATGAATACTGCAATTAAGATAAGTGCATTTTTGTAGGTATTTATAACAGGACAATATATGTGTGCTTTAACTTAGATACAAAATTAATCTCCATTGCTATGTAGTTGGTATTTTGAGTAGTTCATGAAACTATCTAACAAGAGATACACACAAATTCCAAGAGGGTTTAAACCAAAATCACAATAAATATTTGAACATGTGTCAAATGGTAGGTGTATTCACCTCATGCACCATGATGCTGCTAATATCTTCACTAATGCACCAATCAAAAGGGTATTTTTACAACAATATTTGTTTTATTATTTTATAGCTCATTTCAATTCATGCAGTGGAACTTTTCGAATAATGTTTTCTTAAATTAAAAGCAGTCATTAAGCAAAGTAATTTCATGAGAATAAAGGTCAACTGGTCAAAAATATTTTTTTGTTGTTGTTTATCTTTACAAACCCTAACCTCAGAATAACTATGAAAAAACAAAAAAAAGAAGAAATAAATTTAATATCTTGTATTTCGGCCAATATGGTGGGCTACTTACTACTGGTAGAGGATGCTGGGAAGGTGTCAGAGCTGTCGGACATGCTGCTTACACTTTGAGGTGGGGGCACAATGACCCTTGTGCCATCTGACTTCTGGTAGTGGACCCAGGCAGTCAGACTGGCTAGCTGCTGCTCCATCTTCTCGATGCGATTCCTGCTCCATCAGAAGTAAAGAGAAACGGGGAAACCCTTTTATTCTCAGTGTAACAATTTATTTCATAAAGCTTCTTTACAATAATAACTCATCAAACATCTCAGAGGAAGTAGAAACAAATTATCTCCCTTTAGATGTGGTCAAGACAAAGTTTCAACTGGTCATAAAACTGAGAATTTATTTTAAGGTTAATTTTTTTAAATCTTAGAACTTCCCTTTACCACCGAAAATATCAGGATCAAGCAAGCGTTGAGTATTTAATCATAGTTATGAATAAAAATAGTTTACATCTCAATAACCCGGACATAAGATTCATTTATAATTTAAGTGTTTGAAATTAAAGTACAAATGACTAGACCAAAGCCTCGTACCTGTGGAACATACAACTCCTGTGTCTTTTATCACATTTATTAAATGCCATTTGTTAATTTCAAAGATTGCGGTTCACTTTTGATAAATAATGAAAAAAAAAACAGACGGAAATTCAATGCACTAAGAATATGCAATAATTACACAAATTTTTAATTAAATAAATTGTTTAGTTGGATAAATTTTAATCTGATGACCTTGTCGCATGACATATTGAGGTCTCGAAATTCCATATTCCCGTTGGCATAGTTGATACAGCAGGGTTGACAAGGCAACAAAGCATATGTAATCCACCTCACTGAAGATTTTATTAAAAAGGCTTAGCACAAATTTATTAAAGAAATGAAATGCACCACACAGTGTCTATCGTACAGGAGCCAACAAAACTGAAGTTTGTTGTGCTGAGAGAGGGGCAGAATCCAACTGTATATAAATGAGATGCACGTGTAACAGATCCAACTTTCAATTTTAATCTTCTTAGTGGTGGCAATAATTGACCCACGACGACGGCTGTAACTTTAATTTCCCTGGGTAGTAATAAAGGACGTCTCAATTACGACACGGTAATTTATAGAGTGATGAAGTCAATGTTGCAAACCCAATTTTCATTAGCAGTAATGGCAACTCTCGTAAATTATAAATAACTCTGGCGGTGTTAAAATCTAAAACCGTTGTGTAGTGTACTTTCTATTTAAGATTTCTCATTAAATGAATCATGTGACTAGGCACCTACCCATAATTTTTTTTAATTTATTAGATGACAGAAGAATAAAATTACTTAAGTTACATTCTTCTTGCTCATTAAGCCAATTATACAATAAGCTAAGTAAAACTTTGGGTTACAGTAAACCAACAAAAAAGTTCTCATGACAAAAGGGTGAAGATTTAACATAAACATGAAATTAGTGTGTCAAGTTTGCAAGAGTTTCTCTACTTGTTACCATTAATTAATAATTATTTTAAACTTATTTTTATTCTTTTTGTAAAAAATGTTGATTTTTATTCAAGCCCAGTATTCAAACTGATGGTAGGAATCTGCTGCTAATGAAAATATTTTTTCTCACCAAGTTCTTACAACTGGCATTATCATTTACCTTGTGGTGTCATCTGATGGTGTGACTGAATGGGACCTGACCAGGTCCGTACTGTCTCTTTCCGTTGGTGGTATGCGGAAGCTGTGGGAGCGCTGATATCCTCCCTCAGGTGTGTTGGGCGCAGAGATTGGGGCAAAAGCTAATGAATGTCTGTTAGCATTGCCTCCCCTGGAACCATCTCCTAATTGCCAGGCAAATGTCATATTATGTAATCATGCAACAAATTTGATTGATATGATGCACAAATTCTTTATGATTTACATTTTATTAAATCTGTGTTCTTAAAAATGTAATATCCAGAATTACATTTTTCTTTATTTTAAAAAAAAAAAAAGATAAATAAACATATTGAGTATGTATTTTCAGTGAATATATTTAAAAAGCAGTCAATTTAATCTTGTTACATCATTTTTTTATGTTATTGACAAAATGTGCAAAACATAGCCAGTGCTTATGCATAACCAAGTCATAAGTTCAAAAATTAATTAATTAAATTAAACAAGCAATAACAAAAATGAATGAGGCATACAACAAATGAGCAACAAGTCAAAAAGAACAAGCACAAGAAATTTGAGGCATACAATAAGAGAAATCAAGTCAACCATCTTTTAAGCACATTCTCTGGAGCAACAAAATTTCAAAAATCAATTTTTAAAAATTAAAATTAAATGACTTACTTCCTTCGGGGCCCGGCGCGACGGCTCTCTGTGGATGGGCCATTGGGGCAGCCCGCTGGCTCCGTGCGACGTAGGTCTGTTGTGGAGGTATGGGGGGTGGAGGCGGGTAGCTATGATACGGTATGGGGACATCATATATCCCTGTGGGGTAAGGGCCTCTAAAACCTGGAGCAGCAACTGTTTCATAATAGTTTCCTTGCTCCTGGTATCCAGGTGTCAGTTGTCTGTTCTCTGGGATGGGGTTGAGGGGAGCTCGTTCTGGGGTTGGTAGGCGGTCAGGGGAATGTGAAAACCTGTGAGAATAAATTAACATTACCAGGGGAATGTGAGAACCTTTGAGAGTAACTTAATTAACAATTACAGGGAGATTGTGAGAACCTTTGAGAGTAAATTAATTATCAATCACAGGGAGGTTGTGAGAACCTTTGAGAGTAAATTAATTATCAATTACAGGGAGGTTGTGAGAACCTTTGAGAGTAAATTAATTATCAATCACCACTGATTTTGTGCACATACAATGATGTAATATTGAAAACAACTCTTCTTTCTTGGTGTTATTGGAAATGCTACAAAAAGTTTTTTTCTGTTTGCTTACAAATTTATAACTTTTCACTGATCAAAGATATCTTTAAAGTATAAAAAATAAAGTATCTTTGCGTGTGTGTGTAACAGGCTTAAAATTCTTTGAAAAGGATAAGTGTTCACTATAACAACAGAAACACGCACACAAAAAAAACAGGTTACAGTTTTAAACAGTCTTTTGAAAATATATTTCAGATTAGAAACTGTTTTGTCTCAAAAGTATTCAGAATGCTGCTCTTTTTATTTGATCCCATGAAATCAAAAGCATTTTAAGGACATGATATTGTTTTTACACTGACCTCTGTCGATTAGTTGCTCCTGCTGAGAGTGACCTTGGCCGATCGGCAGGCTCGGGAGTCCTTGATCTGGATCTCCTCTCAATTTCCCATTGGTTGCGTTGGTCTTGCATTAGTTCCTGGTAGTTGTGAGCAGATTGAGGCGGCAAAGAGTGGGCTTTTATAAACTAGGAGGATATAAGGTCAGCTATTAATGGTGGTAGGTGTCAGCAGATTGAGGCGGCAAAGAGTGGGCTTTTATAAACTAGGAGGACATAAGGTCAGCTATTAATGGTGGTAGTTGTGAGCAGATTGAGGCGGCAAAGAGTGGGCTTTTATAAACTAGGAGGACATAAGGTCAGCTATTAATGGTGGTAGACACAGTAGAAGCTAAACAAAAGGGATAGCACCTACATAGTAATTTACAAATGGTCACATATAAATATAATGGGAGTAAAGTGAATAAAACTGTATTTATTCACATTTTTTCACCATTTGTTTGCAAGACATTTAGAGCATTTTAAATTGTGAAATTATCTTTATAATTTCAGTCAGCTAAATGTTTAGTTTAACAGGCTGTAAGCTTGTTTAGTTAAGAATGTTTTGTCTTGGGCAGATTTACAGATTTTATTTCCATTTGATCCCCCAAAAATGTCCATCAATATACTTTAAGAAAGAAGATGACACATTATTTTATTTTTGTTAAACAATTTTTTTGAGGGCAAAGTGGGGGGGGGGGGGGGAGGAGCGATTAACAATATGTTTAAAATTGAAGCATTATTTTACAAAATGCTAACAATTATTTGAAACTTGTATTAAATTTTGTAATTAAAATTTTGTTTAAGTTCACGTTTCCATACTCACATCTGGCGGGCCGACAGGAATATCTCCATAAGGGGGTCGAGATTGTGATCTCGATATTGGCATCTGAACAGTACGACCTCTGACCTCCTGTCTTTCTTTGACCTTTTGGGGCTCATCACTATCTGTTTCATGAATCTTGAGGACTGACCGGTCCTTAATTTCCCTGATGGATGAGACACAATAACAGAATATTTCCATTTCATTTCCTCCTTAGTATGGGAGTACATTCAGGAAAGTGAACTCCTGACAAAATTGCAATCATGAAACTAATTTCTCTTTGCCTTTTATTTTGTGAGAAACTTACTTGCCACCTAAACATAAACAAAGTTTAGTTTTATCATCAACACAATCAGTCGGACAAGAAATCGTTATGATAAGCAGTTTTAAATTGGCTAACAACTAGAATATTCTTTCAGCGCAAAAACTGGATAAAATGAGATGTGTTAAATAAATGCTCTCACCTGCTTACATTTTATCTAATATAGTTTTTAAATACAACAAATGAATACATTTTTGTTTTCCTCTGAGCAACTTACAATGACATAAGAAGAGAAAAATAATGTTTTCAATTTTCAACATGGCTAATGTCATCAGATGCGTTCATCTTTCAACATGGCTAATGTCATCAGTTTTATTGTTCTTAGGACTTGTTTCCATGGAAAGTTTATTTTCCTATTTAAGTTAGGAGATTATTTTAGAAGTTCTCCTGTCCTGTATGTATGTTGGAATCTTAAGTCAATGGGAGATTGACTTACATAAGGTCCTCTAACTGAAAGTAGATGTTGGTGGGAGGACTGACTTACATAAGGTCCTCTAACTGAAAGCAGATGTTGGTAGGAGGATTGACTTACATAAGGTCCTCTAACTGAAAGTAGATGTTGGTGGCTGGATCAAGGATATAGATCTTCTTCCTTGGTGACTCCAACATATCCAGGGTCAGATTGGGGAAGGCCCTGACAAAAAGGGCCCTGACTGTGTCCAGAGTGGTGATTTCGTTGGGCAGTAGGGACTTCTTGGTCTGGTCACCATAAACTAGAAACACCAGACCTGGATACAAACAAGCAGTATTTAAGGTCAAGGCTATAGAAACATTATTTAATGGAGATGAAACATCATTCACTGTTGATTGAAAAGGGTGAAAAATGAATGAAGGAAAAAAAAGAATAAATGGAAAAAAAAGAATAAAGGAAAAAAAGAATGTAGGAAAAAAAGAATGTAGGAAAAAACAAGAAAGAAAAAGACGATTTCTAGCTGTGCAGATTTTGACTAAGTTAAGACCATGGCCATCAATAAAATATATAGGTAGTGGGCCGCGGTGGTCGAGTGGCAAGCGCGCTCGACTGGCGTTCCGATGGTCACGAGTTCAAATCCATGGGAAGCCAAAGATTTGCTCCCGGGGCCCAGGGCGTCCCCGAGTCCCACCCAGCTCCAAATGGGTGACAAGAGGCGGGGTAATGCGTGGAACCCTTAGCCGTGGCATGTGAACGCTGCATCACTTGCCACAAAAACAACTGCTGCCTTGCAGATGGTCTTGGCTGATCAAAGGCTATGGAAGCAAATCCAGAAAGTACAGCAGGCTGAAGTCAGAGACCACGGGCCAATTGGCGCAAAACTCGTGGCACGCAAAACTCAATATTCAATATTGAGAACGAAGAAGAAAAAGAAGATTTGATTTCTTATTGGAAAGATTACTTTAGCTGTTAGCAATGAATGACTATTAAAAGAGATGAAAAGAAATCAGACATTTATTAAATATAGTTACTTTAATATAATTGGAACAAAGGTTTCACATCATCTTTTTCATCAGTTGTATTCTAGCGATACCCTTTTAATTCCTGGTCTTAAGAGTTCTTAGACCATTCTACATGTAGCACTGCTGTCTTTACAATGTTTATCTTCTATTAACATCTTTTACCTGACACCATCCCAGATGACGTGACACCTACCCAGAGTACATGACACCTACCCAGATGACATGACACCTACCCAGATGACATGACACCATCCCATATGACATGACACCTACCTAGAGGACGTTCCAGGGAAGTAGAGGCACTTCTCACAATCGGCATGCTGGTCCTCATGAAGCCTCCTCTCTGGAAGGACGGCAACTCAAGGTCACTCATTGTGCCAAGGTCATCGTACTCCAGAGTTTGTCCAGCTTGGCTGGGATCATAGGTGACCACTGCTGTCCTGCGACGTTGGACTTCCCTTGACCTTGCCGGCTGGGGAAGACAAAAGGACATGAACTGAATTACTGTTAGAGAGAAATATGTCTCTAAATGACGAGACAGGGATCAGTAAATAGAAAGATGAAGATCTGAGAAGTACACAACATCTAGCTTCAGGGTACCATCTAAGTAGTACACAACATCTTGCCACAGGGTACCATCTAAGAACTACACAACATCTAGCTTCAGGGTACCATCTAAGTAGTACACAACATCTTGCCACAGGGTACCATCTAAGAACTACACAACATCTAGC
>MUZC01004777.1:233946-255275 GCA_002072015.1 Radix auricularia
TCAATATTTCGGCAATAAAAATAACAGAAGAGAAAATATATTACTTTTCGCTTCCTCGTCAGTAAATGTAAAATAGTGCACAGGTGTCAGGAGCAAACGAAACATTCCTGCAGGTTCGCAATACTAAAAAGTTTGAGAAGCATTGACCTACATCATAATTCGTATGTATTCTTTAACTACAACTGCTACATTATATAAATACCATAACTACTACTGCTACATCATCTAAATATCATAACTACTACTGCTACCGCTACATTATATTTATATCACTACTATAGCTGCTGCTACCGCTACATAATATTTATACCACTACTATAGCTGCTGCTACCGCTACATTATATTTATACCACTACTATAGCTGCTGCTACTGCTACTACGTCCTGTTTAGGTAATCAACGACCGAGATTCATCGCGATGACGTCATGCATATCAGCATAGTACACTTAGAGAGATAGAGAAAATAAATAGCTTACAGATAGGTGATTGAAAATACATAATAGCATTGGTACAAGGTCAAAGGTCTTTCCAATGAACGCTCCTATAATTATAAATATCGAAGTTTAAGTCCCTCACGTTTGGGCTTCACTATATGAGAGATTGATGGAATCAAAGTATTTTATGATTTTAAATTAATTTAAATATAGATGTATAAATTTCAGGTGGAAACGATGTGTAGCGTTTTTTAAAATTTAAATGGTGTGAGTAGAAAATATGTGATCGTGTTACTTATTTAAAATTACTTGTAACAGATAATTTTCGTTGGTCAGTGTGTATTTTATTAATTAAGTAATTATGTGTCAATGGTCGTGTTATGTAAGCAATAGTTTGAATGTCCAGTACTGTGTCATAAGTCAATTTCAGTAATTTTTTAGAAAAATAGATTAAACAGGTTGTTTGTATGTGTTGAGGATAAAGTTGAAGTCGGCTAACTCCGCTCCGAGACATGCCCTCGAGACATTCCCTCAAGACATGCCCTCGAGATATGCCCTCACAACATGCCCTCGAGACATGCCCTATCTAAAACCTCTGTCAGTAAATAATCAAAGCCACCAGCATAACGGAATGATCGTAATATTTTGTAATCTTTGGAAAACTTAGATCAGAAGATTCAAAACCACATTCTAAACGTTATACAGCAGGCTAGGTAGAAAATGTACAGACATTTGACTAACTGTATTCACAAGAACCAGTCACATTAATTTTAAGGAAAGCTGGCTTAAAATATTGGATCTTGTAGCGTTCAATTAAACCCAGCGGAGTTCGGGAATGTAAGCTGTTTAGAAACACGTGTACGGCTAGGGTTCGACCTACAGCCGTTCGACTTTACCATCTTAATCACTAGCCAAATTAGATGTCACAGTTATTTCGAAACAGTTTAAAATTAGAGATGATGCAGATGGCATCAAATGAACATCGAAAAATATGATTAACTAGGGTATCACCCGTCAAAAATGACGGAATTTTTCAAAATAAATATATTTCAGCTGCAATCTATTTATTTTGAACAAATGTTCATCAGAACAAAAAAAAAATGTGATATGAAACTTTCATAATTTTATTAATTTTTGTTGTATTCATTTATTTCCCAAATTAACAATTTTATGCGGAAGTTCGAAAAGAATTCTTTTTGGTGCGCTGCTTTCTAAAATTAGTAGCGTCACGGACGGGACGGGCGTGACGGACGAGACATACATTGGAAATTATGTATCTTGATGATTGATAACAATAATAAAAGTAAGGTAGCAATTTATGACATAATTTAACTTAAATATTTTTATCACACGACTTGACATTACTGTACAAATAGCGTACTCAACTTACGACCAAATCGAGTTACAACCTGTCGGAAGCCGAACATGGTGGTGAGTTGAGCATCAGCTGATTGTATACCACACTGACTGGTTGGGAGATGGCGTAACTAGATGGTGGGGTAACTAGATGGTGGGGTAACTAGATGGTTGGGTAACTAGATGGTGGGGTACCTTGTAGTGTGAGAAGTCGGACCAGGACACAGGTCGACCACGAACAGCCCGAGTTCGAGACTCAATAACTTCATCATAAGTGGGCAGGGGTGGTCGGTGGGCGTTATCCTGACGTGTCCAGTGTCGGGGAGGTATGGGTGGAGGGAGTGGTGGCTGCCTGGATTGACGTAATCCTTCATTGTGTTCGGGGTTTTCCGCAAACCAGTCTCTCTTCCGGTTTCCCTTCCAAGAAATGCTGGCGTAGATGTAGGACGACGCTGTAGTCTTCGTGCTGGTCCTTGTGACGGTTGCGTAGATGTGGGACACTTCCAGGGTCTCTGGCTCTGCTGGTCTGTGGTCACCGTGATGGCCACTGTACAGACCAGCACGCGAATCACGGTCGGCTGCCCGTTGTAGTGGAAGACATCTGGCCAAATCTTCCGATAGACCAGTCTGGCACAACGCCGCGGTGTACGGACAGTACTGAGAGCCCATGGGCTTCCTAATTGGATCACGTGACCTCGGCAAAGCACTAGTGATGTAGCGGCCAGGGCTCGCCGTCAGGAAATCTTCGTCAATTTTTTCCCGATCATCCGTGGATGTGTGAGTCGCGTTAAGTCTATCGCAGGCAACTTGTTTGGGGTCGCCCTTGTTGGTTTGAGACTCCATGATACACCGGCCGTGCCATGACGCTGGCGGGGCAGAGACTGGTCGGGCATTCTGGGAACGTTGCTGCCGCTTCCGCTTTTGTATTTCTTGGAGTTGGACATACGTCTCGTCTGCATCAGCGGAGATTGTCAAGGGCGTGATCAAATCATTGTTGGATAACGGAAGTGGTTTCGAGTAGATTACTTCCGGTTCGTGGTCTTGAGGGCGAGAACCGGAAAATAGTTTTTGATTGGAGGCATAAGGCAGAACTGCACTTCCAGTATTGTCTAAAGAGGTTCGACTCTGCCCCTGGCATCTACGTTGCAGCCTGTCCCGGAGTGCTTCATACGACTCGTTATAGGTATCGTAGGATGGATGGAATCGGCTTGGTATCGATTCCGTTGATGTGTTTAAATATGAATGGTCGTAGTGATTGTAGGACTGTGAGTGCCTCTTCGGGTTCGATAATTTCATTTCCTGGTCTATTCTCGAGTACGACCCGGCGGCAACAGCCCCAGCAAATCCTGGTCTATTTTCTGAATTCGAATACGGTCTGAACGATCTCCGATCCTCGTAGCAGTCAGCCCCCACTGAAGGGTCATGCGGATCTTCATAAATGTAGCGCTGAGAAGCAAACTCACTGCCGCACAAACTTTTGACAGTGTCGTGTTCAGACTTAACGTCTGACGACATCGCCGCGCGTGGACCTGAAGACGAGCTCACAGCCTCCGACAACGGATGCGGCACGTCAGGAGAGGCTTCTGCGTACAGCGGGGAGCTGCATGGAGAGATGGAGGGAGACTTCTTTAGAATACCACGAAGTCGGACAGTCTCTCCTTGCTGTGGATCTGTGGCGATGCTCTCCACGGAGGGTAAAGTTTGTGGAGGTTTGGGGGCCGATCTCTGCGGTGATGGAACCCGAGGGTCGGGCGTAGGGGTGTCTGGGGAGTCGGCCCCCTTGGTGGAGCCGAATGTTGGCCTGTGAAAGCAACCCTCGAGGACAGCCCGCCAACTTTTCCTACGTTTTTTCTTTTGTTGCTTCCGGCCGCCGGCCATATTGGGGGAGAGGTCAAAGGTCGGACTGTCAGAGCTGCTATGTCCGGAACCGGAAATACTAATGAAACAATGTTTTAAATAACACTTTGAATATTATAATGATTTACCACACATCGTTGCACACAATTAGGTCCATACAAACTACTCCATAGGTATTGGCACAATGTAGGTGCAGGAATCACGTGACTTAACTAGATCCACTTCTATTAGCACATGCCTATGGTGACTTCAAGATCTACAGGGGCATGTACACATCGGCATTAACTTTTAGATGTATTGACTAGAACATGTCCCAAATTATATAGGATGCACACAAAATATCAACTATTTAGATAGACTTTAATTCCGAGCACAGAACAAATCTAAATTACAATAAGTCAACACAAGGTATTTCTTGGTTCAATTAAACTTATAATGTGTAGACCGAAACCGCCATTTAAAACAATTAGTTATAGATATACAGTGATCAAACAGACCTTTGTCAATAAAACATAAATAAAAACGTAGCACATTCTGTAGGGAAAACTAAGGCTGTAATATCTACAATAACCAGACTCTTTATCTCTGTATAACTGTGTAAAGACATATGGGATTTAACTTGTTAAAATATTTTAATGGTGAAATATGATTGTTTAATGTTCCCAATAACATTTATCAGTGAACTGGTACAAACAACTAAAATAACCAGTTTATTTGACTGGCACAAAGTGTCATCATTCAATTACTCGTGCGTGTTCACTACACACGTCAGAGGTCACAGGTCAAAGACCACTAACATAAATCAAAAGTTCAGATTTACTACATCACAGTGATGTTGCTAGCCACGGGGCAAGCGTTTACGGTTGATCAAATTGGACATGTGTACAACAGTAGATCAAATTGGACATGTGTACAACAGTAGATCAAATTGGACATGTGTACAAATTTCAAATCACAACGGTACTATTTTAGCACTCTAGTGAAAGGCACTATGGAGCATAACACACCGGTACAAGCACATATCATATGGTAAATAACACATCGGTACATAGCATGCCAGTCCGTAGCACGCCAGTACATAGCACCATGGAACATACCACACCGGTACAAATTTATCGGTACATAGCACGCTGGTACAGGGCACAGCGGAACGTAACACACCACCACAGAAGTCAGAGATCTCAAAAATTAATCCCTTAATTAAATGCCAACAATTGTTACACAGCCACTGATTCGATATTTGTTATTGCTTCACATCCTTGCACAAAGATCTTTTCATGTTATTTGCTACAGCTTGACATCCTTAATCCAAGATACTCTAGCTAGACATCAATAGAGCAACCGACTCAGTACTGCACGGTGACAAAAAGGAAAACAAAAACAAAGTGAGCAGAAGCGTGAAATATATTACAACATTGGAACTGTGTGGACTCCTAGTGTGATATCCTGAAAAATATTACAACATTGGAACTGTGTGGACTCCTAGTGTGATATACTGAAAAATATTACAACATTGGAACTGTGTGGACTCCTAGTGTCATATCATGAAAAATATTACAACATTGGAACTCTGTGGACTCCTAGTGTGATATCATGAAAAATATTACAACATTGGAACTGTGTGGACTCCTAGTGTGATATCCTGAAATATATTACAACATTGGAACTGTGTGGACTCCTAGTGTGATATCCAACAAACATGTCGTCGATTCATCAAGCAAATAACTTGGTGTGTGACGGACACAGACCGCCGTGTCCAAATGGGGCGCTAATGATGTCAAGCCTGTGAGAACAAGACAACAAGGTTACACCAACAATAGAAATATGCGCGGCCATTATGATGTTGGACAGTGGTCCTCATGTTGGACAGTGGTCCCAAGCGGATACTCTTATTGAAACTTCCACGACTACCCCAGGATTTAGATTCCCCTTCTTCTTTCTACAAAGATTCGTCACTGCCTTGGCATCAGGGTTGCCAACCGTCCGTAAAATTACGGACAGTCCGTAAAGATTTATTATGAAATTGCCTGTCCGTAAAATTCCGAAAAAAAAATTAAAACGTCCGTAAAAAAAAAAAAAAAAAAAAAAAAGACAAAACGTGGAATCTCCCAACGTTTAAAAAAAATCAGTAAATAATTTTTATTTTTAAATTGTTTTAGTGGCATCCCGCGCTCTATTAATAAACTGTAAGAGCTTTCTGGACAGCTAGGAAAGTAAAAACTTTAAGTCACGCGATAAGATATTTAATGGTTATCAAACTAAACTATAGCTGAAAAGGTAGATGATCCATCGACTGTTAAAAGTTTTAAGTTGATGTTCTTGCATTTTATACCAATGCAGGCAGTGCAATCAAGAAAAGAATGTCTATTAGCAACAGAGTGCTAAAGCTCATGTCAGTACTAAAACCCACTAAACGAATTACAGTGTAACAGTCAGAAATTCTGGAACTAGCCCAGTTTTTTTCACAAATTGTGTCTCCAGCAGATTTTGATTGTTTAGAGGCCGAGTTTATTGACTACAAAGTTGCGGATTAAAGCATAGTCAAGGCCGATGGGGGTTATGGTGGTTTCTGGCATCAAATTGGACAAATGACTAGAAATATCGCAAACAAAGAACACACATATTTCAGCTACTTTGGAAGTTTGAACAATGTTGGCGCTTCCATAATATGGAACAGCAGAAGTAGAACGCTTTATTTTAATGTTATTTTGTTGGCAACCAACTTGAGAAACAAATTGTCTACTCCAATGTTGGAAAGTTTACTGACTGTGAGAAATGGACCGGGAAAAATTACTCCCACAATGATCGACAATGTAAATTTTTCTATGTATGATCATACGCAGGAGGAATTAAACACTGTCAATGATGAATGCCATACAATAAACTAACGTTATAAAATATGAGTATGGTAATAGAGACGTGCTCATATGGATACTTTACATGTTTAGCTACAATGCTTGGATTATGCTTCATATTCGTTCGATTTAAGGTCAACATTTTATGCTAAATGTGTCCGTAAAAATTGTTTTTTGTCCGTAAATTTTGTTGAGATTTCTTATATTCTTCCGTAAATGTTACTTTATTGAGTTGGCAAAACTGCTTGGCATTAAATGGCAGGACAAAGTGTCAAATGCTCCTGATGCGTGCCATTACCCAAAGCATGTTCTCAATCCTTAGTGAAAGACGCCTGAGATGGCTAGGACATGTAAAAAGAATAAACCCGGGTCGCATCCCCAAGGACCTCCTATTTGGAGAACTGGCATCGGGAAAGAGGAAGACAGGTCGCACACGCCTGCTATTTAAAGACGTCTGCCAAAGGGACATGATGGCAGCCAGAATACACACAACCGACAGGGAGTGTAAGGCAGAAGACCGATCTACGTGGCGCACAGTTGTCAAAGAGGGCGTCATAGTAGCCGAGGAGCGAAGGATGGAGGAGGCTGCAGACAGAAGAGCTAAGAGAAAGGCCAAAACATTGTGAAGCACAGAACTCGTGTGCAAAAGACAGCGGTCCTGTTATCCTCTGTTAGGACATCCGGGATGTGGCTCCATTGTGGTATGTGTTTCTGGGGGCTTCCAGTCGAGAAGGTTCAAGATTTGATGAATACATGTTTGAATTTGTCCCCAAAACTTGTACAGGTTGGATGAAATGTCAATGCCCCCCCAAAAAAAACTTGTACAGGTTGGATGAAATGTCAACATTTAGAATTGTAACGAACGACGCGTTTAGAGTCCCACTACACAAAAATATTCGATCATGTTTCCAAAATAAAATAAGTTAAATGTTTAAGTATATATATTTAAGTTCAGGTTTGGGGTTGGCTTACTGCAGACACCAAATGTACAAACAGGTGAATTCTGTGTTGTCTTTAATGTTGTAACAGAGCATCATCAAGGCAATGAGATGTTTTTTTAAACGTTATTTACTCTCAGTGAGACAGAACTGCAGGGGTCAAAGGTCGTGTTTTCCATTTTCAACTTTAAAAAAACACACAAAAAACACCAATCTCATCTCTTATTTCGTCACGTGACTTGGTCCTGCTCCGTCCTAAGGACAATTTAATTAACGCGGGTTGGTGGGCTTCCTCCCGGCCCTCTCCTCTCTCTCCCCTCCCACTAGTAATCTATCGCCACAGTGCGGCCCGTTAAGGACAAGTGAGAATCTGAGAGAAATCTTGGAGATGGCCAAACAACAGCTCACGTTCACGGGCAAAACAAAGGAGCTGACCAGTGGGTCCGTGAGTTCGTTGGTCAACGTGTGGCCGGGGGATGAGGAGGGCTCAGATGAAACGGGTTTGATGACTAACATCACTTGGGAACCAGATAAAAGGGAACCAATGGCATGGGAACCAGATGAAAGGGAACCAATGGTAAGGGAACCAGTTGAAAGGGAACCAATGGCATGGGAACCAGTTGAAAGGGAACCAATGGTAAGGGAACCAGTTGAAAGGGAACCAATGGTAAGGGAACCAGTTGAAAAGGAACCAATGGTAAGGGAACCAGTTGAAAGGGAACCAATGGTAAGGGAACCAGTTGAAAGGGAACCAATGGTAAGGGAACCAGTTGAAAGGGAACCAATGGTAAGGTAACCAGTTGAAAGGGAACCAATGGTAAGGGAACCAGTTGAAAGGGAACCAATGGTAAGGGAACCAGTTGAAAGGGAACCAATGGTAAGGGAACCAGATGAAAGGGAACCAATGGTAAGGGAACCGGTTGAAAGGGAACCAATGGTAAGGGAACCAGATGAAAGGGAACCAATGGCATGGGAACCAGATGAAAGGGAACCAATGGCATGGGAACCAGATGAAAGGGAACCAATGGCATGGGAACCAGTTGAAAGGGAACCAATGGTAAGGGAACCAGTTGAAAGGGAACCAATGGTAAGGGAACCAATGGTAAGGGAACCAGTTGAAAGGGAACCAATGGTAAGGGAACCAGTTGAAAGGGAACCAATGGTAAGGGAACCAGTTGAAATGGAACCAATGGCATGGGAACCAGATGAAAGGGAACCAATGGCATTGGAACCAGATGAAAGGGAACCAATGGTAAGGGAACCAGATGAAAGGGAACCAATGGTAAGGGAACCAGTTGAAAGGGAACCAATGGTAAGGGAACCAGTTGAAAGGGAACCAATGGTAAGGGAACCAGTTGAAAGGGAACCAATGGCCTGGCAAACAGGAACTTGTGATAGGCAACCAGAGACGGGGAATAATTAAGGGGGAAGGGACGGGGAACCGGTGACACAAACAAGTTATACTGCTGCAGCATAATTGTCCTCAATGTCGTACTCAAACAGCGGAGCAGCGCCATCTACAATAAAGTTGTTTTTGAAAATCCTTAAAAAAGAAATAATGGATCGTGTTTGGAGCATACATAAATCTATGCTATAGACACACAGTCATCTATACATTTGTTCCTGGTAATATCTGCTAATTTTTCTGGTATTCTAAACATTGGTGAAACAATCTGAACATTGGTGAAACAATCTGAACATTGGTGAAACAATCTGAACATTGGTGAAACAATCTGAACATTGGGTGAAACAATCTGAACATTGGTGAAACAATCTGAACATTGGTGAAACAATCTGAACATTGGTGAAACAATCTCAACAATGGTGAAACAATTTGAATATTGGTGAAATAATTTGAACAATCGTGAAATAATTTGAACATTGGTGAAACAATCTTATTTCCTTGCGAATACGAAGACGGTCGAAACTGAAGCGACCAATCTCCAGGAGTCATTTGCAGACGTCTACAAACACAGATGACCAGATCAATAAGAACCCAATCGAAGACTTTTGTGACTTGCTGGCTACTCACGTCACGTGGTCCGACTAATGACATGGTGTCTGAGTCGTGACTCACTGTGTCTATAACTGAACTCAGTGTGTCCCACTTGTTACTGTGTCCGACCAGTGACTCAAATGTGTCCGACCAGTGACTCAAATGTGTCCGACCAGTGACTCAATGTGTCCGACCAGTGACTCAAATGTGTCCGACCACTGACTCAAATGTGTCCGACCAGTGACTCAATGTGTCCGACCAGTGACTCAAATGTGTCCGACCAGTGACTCAAATGTGTCCGACCAGTGACTCAAATGTGTCCGACCAGTGACTCAATGTGTCCGACCAGTGACTCAAATGTGTCCGACCAGTGACTCAAATGTGTCCCGACCAGTGACTCAATGTGTCTGACCAGGACTTTAAAAAAAATAGACCTTAAACTTAAACGGTTATTTTAATTAAATGCTTCCACATCTGGACAATACGATGACTTGAGACTATTTAAATGCAAGATTGTAGTCATTTATCTCAGTAGTTGGGTTGAAACTTAAACTTACACCACCTCCCCTAGTCCAGACCCCTATGTGTATAGTTTGAGAGCCACCGATACTATCCATTGATGTCTAAGACGTTGACAAAGGGGGAAGATGATTGGAGAGGCTGAAATCTGGCCGGGTGGGGGAGGGAGGGTACAGCGCAGAGGACAACATCCCTGTGGTGGAACTGGGGAGAAATGAAAAACGATCGAGTGGAAGAATTTGAGGAAGGGGTGCAGGCAGGGGAGGGGTGAGGGCAGGGGAGGGGTGAGGGCAGGGAAGGGGTGTATCATCAATATTTTCAAGAGCTGCCAAACTGTCCACAGAGCCTACGCCTGCAGCCCCACCCCCTTCCATCCCAGGGATGCATTTGGCATGATTAAGGGGGAAATGGGGTTTGGGTTCAAGTTAAGTTCAATCTCAAAGTCTCTCTATACATTACTATGTTGTGACGTGAGTCTAAGATATCTCTCCACGACATGTCTTAGAGCAACATACTTCAGCCTCTCGACAACAGACTTCAGCCTCTAGACAACAGACTTCAGCCTCTAGACAACAGACTTCAGCCTCTAGACAACAGACTTCAGCCTCTAGACAGCAGACTTCAGCCTCTAGACAGCAGACTTCAGCCTCTAGACAACAGACTTCAGCCTCTAGACAACAGACTTCAGCCTCTAGACAGCAGACTTCAGTCTCTAGACAACAGACTTCAGTCTGTAGACCTCAGGACAACAATTTTATTGGAAATCTTATCAATTAAACACAATTTAGCCATAATATACTTTTTGAACATTATAATTATAATTATTCCGATTTAATCCTGAAAGTTAAATCTTGCCATAATTCTTTTCACGTGTTTTCAATATAACTTAATATTTTTAAAGTTAAGCATCACTGATACAAACTAAATTCAGAGGGTGGCGAATGACTAACATGTGTTTTACAGGCAGATATGGACGGTCCATTGATAGAACAACCCAGCAGATAGTTCAGCGTTTTAGTTTTATTCATTATCTTCATAGAAGTTGTACAAAATAAATTCTATGTTATCGTCCAGCCATCTGTGTCATTAACAAGGTTTGAAGGGGACATTGACATCTCCAACATGTACAAGGTTTGAAAATGTCACTAACATGTAATCAATATCATGATTATGTCGTCTGTGTCATGACCATGTCATCTGTGTCATGACCATGTCATCTGTGTCATGACCGTGTCATCTGTGTCATCACCGTGTCATCTGTGTCATCACCATGTCATCTGTGTCATCACCATGTCATATATGTCATCACCATGTCATCTGTGTCATCACCATGTCATCTGTGTCATCACCATGTCATCTGTGTCATCAACATGTCAACAGTTCAACACGTCGTTTTGGTTTCCCCCAAGAAATGCCACTCTTCATAGTGAACTAATTTCTCCACCCCCACCACCCCCACTCCAACATTAGCCTCACCCCTGGCCCCCTGCCGCAGCCCACCCCTAGCCCCGGAGGGGGAAGTAATCACGTGAGCCAGCTGAGCCCCTCACCCGGGCCTGTATTTTCCCGCCATCGATTGACTGATTCTATCACCTCATCTCAGTAGTAGCCCTCCCTTCAACCTCGAGCTAGATCATATGAGGTTTACAACCAAACACACACACACACACACACAAAATCTAAACACACACATAACATACAAACACACACACACAACATCTTAACACACACGCAACCACTGACACATGCATATCCCCACATTCACACAGCAACAATCTCAAAACGTTTTGGCGTAAATTTCAAGGCCAAACATGCACAGTTCTGGATCTCGGGTTTGACCAGCTATTTTATCTGCTAACTATCTGATTCCGTTCTAACTTTCTACAGTTAGTAGAGACGGTGGTACATAGGACTGAAGGGGCGAGGTAGGTGTACATGATAGTGACAGACATAGGACTGAAGGGGCGAGGTAGGTGTACATGATAGTGACAAGAATTGGCAGACGATTTTTGTAAATACGTGGACAACGGCCCGCGATCACATGACCATTTGAAACAGTCGATCACTAGACAATTTGAGACAGTCGATCACACGACCATTTGAGACAGCAGTATTTGACATTTAGCTCATGTAAGAAATATCTTCCTTCTCACTGTTCCACACGTTGCTATAAATAAATACGAATTGTTTTATTTCGTGTTTACAATCAGTTAAATAACAAATGATCTAATTCCTAAACAATACTAAACACGTTATATCACTTTGGCACTGGCAACACAGAGCCCGTTTAAAATATCACAACACAAAGGTCTTATAGAGCAAACTAGATATCACAACACAAAGGTCTTAAAGAGCAAACTAGATATCACAACACAAAGGTCTTATAGAGCAAACTAGATATCACAACCAAACTGAATTCAACATTCCTTTTGTTAATATACAACAAACCAAACTGGATTCTATATTCCTTTTGTTTATATACAACAACAAAAAAACTGAATTCAACATTCCTTTTGTTGATATACAACGAACCAAACTGAATTCAAAATTCCTTTTGTTAATATACAACAAATCAAACTGGATTCTATATTCCTTTTGTTTATATACAACAACAAAAAACTGAATTCAACATTCCTTTTGTTGATATACAACGAACCAAACTGAATTCAACATTCCTTTTGTTGATATACAACAAACCAAACTGAAACAATCGACAAAGTAAATCAGTAAGATATTTACAGAATATTCTTTGGACAATGGACAGGTGAGAGAAGGTGAGAAACAAGTGAGACTTTTCTAATGGTATCACATCACCGCACCTCTAAGAGCCGTATGACGCGATCACATAGCCAACCATTAACCTGTTACATCACATATTCAACCTGAAAACTGTTACCATATCACATATTCAACCAATAATCTGTTATTATATAACACAATCCAACCAGTAAACTGTTACATTACATCATCCAACCATTAACCTGTTACCATATTTCACAATCCAACCATTAACCTGTTACCATATAACACAATCCAACCATTAACCTGTTACCAGATTACATAATCCAACCATTAACCTGTTACCATATTACATAGTCCAACCATTAACCTGTTACCATATTACATAGTCCAACCATTAACCTGTTACCATATTACATAGTCCAACCATTAACCTGTTACCAGATTACATAATCCAACCATTAACCTGTTACCATAAGGGAATTAAAAGCTAAATAAAACGCGATGTCCTCTTCATTAAAGAACCCGCCGCGATCACAAGCACATCATCAACACAAGAACAACGTCAGCACTTTAACATGACAAACATCCTGTAAACCACAGCGCCACATCCACCAGCATCACACCCACAAGCGGCAAGAATCGTCAACTCTACCAATTCCAGAACATCTCCGTCTCCTGGAATGATACAAACTAGTTGTGTCCCCATCACAGCGCGCCAAACCTTGTTAGAGGCCATAGCAACGCACACAGAAAATGTTAGCTGTTGTCCCCCACCACCACGCTCCCCCCCACACACACAAGCNCCCCACTCAAAGCTCACACACACCCGCCCCACCCCCCAAACGGGCCCCACCGCACCCAGGGTTCCATAGTAATGACCATGTCGCAGACCCCAGTGGCCAATCGCCTCACAGTTCGACTTAATGGCACTCTTAAGACTCCCGAGTTTTTTGTCTTCGAGCCACAAAGAAGGAAGAAGTCCCAAAGATTGGGAGGAGGAATTTCGAATGAGAGAATAAGTCTTAAAGAATAGGAGAGAAACCTGCGAGTAAAGACGCTTCTATTTAATTTCAGTAAGGATAAATTATCAAACGGCAAACTGTTTTCAGGTCAAGAACCAGGTCGCGGTTGCGCAGCCGAGCAGGAGGTGTTTGACTGACGCCGCGCAGCAGTTTAGAATTACCGCGCAGCAAAATTTTGTTTAAAAAAATATATTGCACAAAAAATGGATGCTGTGCAACTTTGCCTACACGATACACCGCGCACGGACCAAGGAACCTTAGTGGGAACATTGACTGAGACATAAGACAATCTGGGATCTACGGATAGGCCACCTGTGATCTGTTGTGTCGAGTTATCTGTTACAAGTTATGGAGTGTTTAATGACAACCACAGGAGACAATGGTGCAGCTACTGGCACTGCCTTTAATGACATACGAGCTTACCACTAGAATGACAATCTCGGCTGGAGAACCGAGACGGAATGCTGCATTTGGTCATTGGTCATATCTTCAGCCCTGATGGTGGCCTAATGATACACACATGTTGGCCAGGTGGACGGCCTAATACACCTATGTTAGCCAGATGGACGGCCTAATACACCTATGTTAGCCAGATGGACGGCCTAATAATACACATGTTTGCCAGATGGACGGCCTAATAATACACATGTTTGCCAGATGGACGGCCTCATAACCTATGGTTGCCAGATGGACGGCCTAATACACCTATGTTAGCCAGATGGACGGCCTAATACACATATGTTAGCCAGATGGACGGCCTAATACACCTATGTTGGCCAGATGGACGGCCTAATACACCTATGTTGGCCAGATGGACGGCCTAATACACCTATGTTAGTAAGATGGACGGCCTAATACACCTATGTTAGCCAGATGGACGGCCTAATACACCTATGTTGCCAGATGGACGGCCTAATAATACACATGTTTGCCAGATGGACGGCCTCATAACCTATGGTTGCCAGATGGACGGCCTAAAACACACATCTTTGCCAGATGGACGGCCTAATACACCCATGTTGCCAGATGGACGGCCTAATACACCCATGTTGCCAGATGGACGGCCTAATACACCCATGTTGCCAGATGGACGGCCTAATACAATCTTATTTGCCAGATGGACGGCCTAATACAATCTTATTTGCCAGATGGACGGCCTAATACAATCTTATTTGCCAGATGGACGGCCTAATAATACACATATGTTTGCCAGATGGACGGCCTCATAACCTATGGTTGCCAGATGGACGGCCTAATACACACATGTTGCAAGATGGACGGCCTAATACACCTATGTTGCCAGATGGACGGCCTAATAATACACATATGTTTGCCAGATGGACGGCCTCATAACCTTTGGTTGCCAGATGGACGGCCTAATACACACATGTTGCCAGATGGACGGCCTAATACACACATGTTGCCAGATGGAAGGCCTAATAATACAAATGTTTGCCAGATGGACGGCCTAATACACCAATGTTTGCCAGATGGACGGCCTAATACACCCATGTTGCCAGATGGACAGCCTAATACACCCATGTTGCCAGATGGACGGCCTAATACACCTATGTTTGCCAAATGGACGGCCTAATCCACCCATGTTGGCCAGAAAGGACTTAACTCTCCACTAATCTCTTAGACTCCCGACTGTAATCCATTGAAGCGCATGTTCACAAATCACGTTTAAATGTACCAGAATCGGAATGTGTTTAAGTCAAAAAGTCCAATTGTTGAATAGTTCTCAAACTACAATCTAAGCCATCTTCCAAAGTTAACACCAGCGACAACATCATCACCAGAGACAACACTATTTAGTGTTTATGACCTGACAAGTGTTCTTTAAATTTTTTTTAAAAACAATTTTGTTTAAATTATTTTTATTGATAAAACTTGTGAAATATTTGAGACTTTCATGATCTTTGTTCATTCCGAAACGCAAAGGGTCATAATACAACAGTCAATAGCAGTTTTATTAAAATAAGGAAGGTATCATTTTGATTTCGAGATTAAGAGAGCCTGCTGTGTTTGTCGCCGTAAAATAGTATCTGACGTCATTGTTAAAGCTTATATTTTAATGTTTGAAAAAGGAACGATGTTAAAAAGAACATTGATTCGAACGTATGCTATGACATTCAAGTAAGTTACTTGGGCTTTTGAAATTCAGGCGCCCCTGAATTCCTTTGAAAAATATTAGCTGCTAGAAGCCACAATTGACACAGACACGACAATAACCAAAGTACTTTCAAGTACAGGGATATTTTGGAAAAGGGGACGATGTAAAAAGAGCCGTTAATAGTTTAGCAGATTATTTAGTTTTTATAAAGGATGTATAGCCAAGGCACCCCAGCAAAACCTAGTGTGTGCTGTGTATATATATATAGAGATATATTTAAAGACGCTTTGAAGAATTGTAAGATGCTATTATACTTCTCATTTTTAATATACATAATGTAGATTGCCATTAAAGTAATAGTGGCTCCAATTGTGGATGAATGTTTACAAACCTGTATGTACTTTAGTATTCTTATGTTTGATGTCTCATAAAGAAAGCAGATACTCAAATGTCCGGTATCCCTAATGTCACATTACCAAAGTGTATACGGACTTATTCATATCTTATCCTTATCCCAACACGTCAACAAATGTCCGGTATCGTACGATAATATCCGGATATCGGTATTACTCCCGGGACCTCCACTCACACATATATGTCCATATTACTCCCGGGACCTCCACTCACACATATATGTCCATATTACTCCCGGGACCTCCACTCACACATATCGACATATCCATATTACTCCCGGGACTTCCACTCACACATATCGACATATCCATATTACTCCCGGGACCTCCACTCACACATATCGACATATACATATTACTCCCGGGACCTCCACTCACACATATCGACATATCCATATTACTCCCAGGACCTCCACTCACACATATCGACATATCCATATTACTCCCGGGACCTCCACTCACACATATCGATATGTCCATATTACTCCCGGGACCTCCACTCACACATATCGATATGTCCATATTACTCCCGGGACCTCCACTCACAAATATCGATATGTCCATATTACTCCCAGGACATTCATTCACACATATCGATATGTCCATATTACTCCCGGGACTTCCACTCACACATATCGATATGTCCATATTACTCCTAGGACATTCATTCACACATATCGATATATCCATATTACTCCCGAGACCTCCACTCACACATATCGACATATCCATATTACTCCTAGGACATTCATTCACACATATCGATATGTCCATATTACTCCCGAGACCTCCACTCACACATATCGATATGTCCATATTACTCCCGAGACCTCCACTCACACATATCATGTCCATATTACTCCCGAGACCTCCACTCACACATATCATGTCCATATTACTCCCGAGACCTCCACTCACACATATCGATATGTCCATATTACTCCCGGGACCCCCACTCACACATATCGACATGTCCATATTACTCCCGAGACCTCCACTCACACATATCGACATGTCCATATTACTCCCGGGACCTCCACTCACACATATCGATATGTCCTTATTACTCCCGAGACCTCCACTCACACATATCGACATGTCCATATTACTCCCAGGATCTCCACTCACACATATCATGTCCATATTACTCCCAGGATCTCCATTCACACATATCATGTCCATATTACTCCCAGGACCTCCACTCACACATATCGATATGTCCATATTACTCCCAGGATCTCCACTCACACATATCATGTCCATATTACTCCCGGGACCTCCACTCACACATATCGATATGTCCTTATTACCCCCGGGACCTCCACTCACACATATCGATATGTCCTTATTACTCCCAAGACCTCCACTCACACATATCGACATGTCCATATTACTCCCGGGGCCTCCACTCACACATATCATGTCCATATTACTCCCAGGACCTCCACTCACACATATCGACATGTCCATATTACTCCCAGGACCTCCACTCACACATATCGACATGTCCATATTACTCCCGGGGCCTCCACTCACACATATCATGTCCATATTACTCCCGGGACCTCCACTCACACATATCGACATGTCCATATTACTCCCGGGACCTCCACTCACACATATCGATATGTCCTTATTACTCCCGAGACCTCCACTCACACATATCATGTCCATATTACTCCCGAGACCTCCACTCACACATATCGATACGTCCATATTACTCCCAGGATCTCCACTCACACATATCATGTCCTTATTACTCCCGAGACCTCCACTCACACATATCGACATGTCCATATTACTCCCGGGACCTCCACTCACACATATCGATATGTCCATATTACTCCCAGGACCTCCACTCACACATATCGATATGTCCATATTACTCCCAGGACCTCCACTCACACATATCGACATGTCCATATTACTTCCAGGACCTCCACTCACACATATCATGTCCATATTACTCCCAGGACCTCCACTCACACATATCATGTCCTTATTACTCCCGAGACCTCCACTCAAACATATCGACATGTCCATATTACTCCCAGGATCTCCACTCACACATATCATGTCCATATTACTCCCAGGACCTCCACTCACACATATCATGTCCATATTACTCCCGAGACCTCTACTCACACATATCGATATGTCCTTATTACTCCCGGGACATCCACTCACACATATCGACATGTCCATATTACTCCCGGGACCTCCACTCACACATATCGATACGTCCATATTACTCCCGGGACCTCCACTCATCCAGGTTTGTTATTTAAACAACTAGCCAGTGGTCTAGGAGCCAGTGGTCTTCGGGCCAGTCGGCCAATAATATAATTAGGTTACATGGACAAACTGGAGAGAGAGGGGGACCCGGGGGAACGCTGGTAGACAGTTGGTGTAAGTAAGAGACCGGAGAAACGTTGCATATAAGGCTACGAAAATTAACAATTTATCAACCGTTAAAAAAATTATTCGGTGTTAACTAGCAATACAACAAATGACAGTCAGTGTCAACTAGCACCACAATAAATGACAGTCAGTGTCAACTAGCACCACAATAAATGACAGTCAGTGTCAACTAGCACCACAATGTCGAATGTTTAATAAACTTTGTGTGTATTACGTTCACATAAAGCATATCAAATTAATTTAGAACTTGATAATATTTTTTAATTAATATTTTGCCGTGCTCTAAAAATGTCTTTAAAATCCGATGGATACAACTAATGATAATCGATATACACTAACTGCTTATTGGCCAACTTAACTGACTCAAGATACAGGTACCTACCTACCTTCTTCATGTAAACATTTATACTAAGTCCTAAGCTAGGTCACGACCACCTGTTCACCATACAACTAAACTCTGACAGATGTTTTTACATATTCAAACATTTCTCTCCCAAAGGTGAGTCTGATGACATCTTGACGTTAGGCGTCCAAATCAACAGCCAGGGCTGTAGATGGTCATTTCACGGTTGATCACGCGCCGTATGATTGCGCCCCTTGCCGACAACGGCCAACACAGAATGGATATTTCTGTCTGACCACACCAAGGCTTATCTCCCCTGACATCGTCTGTGATGACCAAAATGATGGTCTGAAAACATCACGTGAGCACATCAAATCCACCTGTGTGCAATGAGAGGATGGTGAAGTCACGGACAGGACGTCAGACCCTGCGCTTGAGGAGATTATCTTTATGTCAACTCTGGTCAGATTTAATACAACAAGAAATGACCAACCCATGCCACGATCTTGTTTATATCAAGACGGACACAGCCAAGATTTTGTCAACCTTTTAGGGACGGACAGTAAACAAAAAATGATCCTACATGCTTTTGATGTCCCCTGTGTCTAGACAAGTGTCTCATACCAACGATGTCCCCTGTGTCTAGACAAGTGTCTCATATCAACGATGTCCCCTGTGTCTAGACAAGTGTCTCATACCAACGATGTCCCCTGTGTCTTGACAAGTGTCTCATACCAACGATGTCCCCTGTGTCTAGACAAGTGTCTCATATCAACGATGTCCCCTGTGTCTAGACAAGTGTCTCATATCAACGATGTCCCCTGTGTCTAGACAAGTGTCTCATATCAATGATGTCCCCTGTGTCTAGACAAGTGTCTCATACCGACACCGTCTCCTGTGTTTAAGCAAGTGTCTCAAAGCATTGTGTCTAATTTGTTTTTCTTTTGTTTCATAAAAGTGAATGAACAAATGCAGATAAATTCAAAATAATTAATGTTTTTGAATTGTATTTATATCTAAGGGTGGTAAGAGTAGACGCATGTTACAGCTCTTGTTAGATCAGGCCTACGGTACAGATATTGTTAGATCATGCCTACGGTACAGCTCTTGTTAGATCAGGCCTACGGTACAGCTCTTGTTAGATCATGCCTATGGTACAGCTCTTGTTAGATCAGGCCTATGGTACAGCTCTTGTTAGACCAGGCCTATGGTACAGCTCTTGTTAGACCAGGCCTATGGTACAGCTCTTGTTAGATCAGGCCTACGGTACAGCTCTTGTTAGATCAGGCCTACGGTACAGCTCTTGTTAGATCAGGCCTATGGTACAGCTCTTGTTAGATCAGGCCTACGGTACAGCTCTTGTTAGATCAGGCCTATGGTACAGCTCTTGTTAGACCAGGCCTATGGTACAGCTCTTGTTAGATCATGCCTACGCCTACGGTACAGCTCTTGTTAGATCAGGCCTACGGTACAGCTCTTGTTAGATCAGGCCTACGGTACAGCTCTACTTAGATCAGGCCTACGGTACAGTGGCAGTTGAAACAGTTAAGGATCCTGTCAAACTATAAGCCCTGTGATGTGGTGAGCACAGAGCGGTCAAGTATTTCTACGACTGATCAATAATCTTCTTGGCAACTCAGCGAGGCCCGCAAACAAGCAACGTGATGTCACTACACGCCCCTATGATGATATATAGTGTGTGATGTCAATACACGCCCCTGGGATATATAGTGTGTGATGTCAATACACGCCCCTGGGATATAGTGTGTGATGTCAATACACGCCCCTGGGATATATAGTGTGTGATGTCAATACACGCCCCTGGGATATATAGTGTGTGTTGTCAATACACGCCCCTGGGATATATAGTGTGTGTTGTCAATACACGCCCCTGGAAAATTTAGTATTAGCAATGGTCCGTGTGCAATGTAAAATAACTCGTGTGCAAAGTTGCACAGCATACATTTTTTTTCAACGGCTATTATAAACTGCTGCGCGACGTTGATCATGTTTCTCTGCAGTCGCGCAGCATTATTGGGAACATTAAGTATGGGATGTCAATATACGCCCCTGGAATATTTACTTTTTTGTGCTAACTTTAATGTGAGGTTTTCCGTCCATTCATAGAACTACCGGAAGTGTTAAAGTTTCTTCAATAAGAATATAACTGTTTCAAATGATTAATGAACGCATGCTAGGATTGGGTAAATACTGTCAACCATTATTTCAATACAACTCATTCCCCACCATCCTCCTGCTTGCGTACACCACTCACTCCCATGTCTGAGTACAACTCTCACTCCCATGTCTGAGTACA
>MUZC01004777.1:255478-266731 GCA_002072015.1 Radix auricularia
CTCACTCCCATGTCTGAGTACAACTCTCACTCCCATGTCTGAGTACATCTCTCACTCCCATGTCTGAGTACAACTCTCACTCCCATGTCTGAGTACAACTCTCACTCCCATGTCTGTGTACAACTCTAACTCCCATGTCTGAGTACAACTCTCACTCCCATGTCTGAGTACAACACTCACTCCCATGTCTGAGTACAACACTCACTCCCATGTCTGAGTACAACACTCACTCCCAATGTCTGAGTACAACTCTCACTCCCATGTCTGAGTACAACTCTCACTCCCATGTCTGTGTACAACTCTCACTCCCATGTCTGTGTACAACTCTCACTCCCATGTCTGAGTACAACTCACCTCTCGTAGGTCTTCCAATGAAGAGTTAGATGAAGACTGAGACGCCTCGTAATGTCGTGAATACATCTTCGTTATCCTCCCATCATAAAATGCTTAGTTTACTTTTATATCCACACACAACATCATCAGTTAAGCTCTATATCCAAACACAAGATCCACAGTCCAGTTCTATATCCACAGTTCAGTTCTATATCCATAGTTCAGATCTATATCCAAACACAAGATCCACAGTTCAGTTCTATATCCACAGATAAGCTCTATATCCACAGTTCAGCTCTATATCCACAGTTCAGCTCTATATCCACAGTTCAGCTCTGTATCCACAGTTCAGCTCTGTATCCACAGTTCAGCTCTGTATCCACAGTTCAGCTCGATATCCACAGTTCAGTTATATATCCAAACACAAGATCCACAATTCAGTTCTATATCCAAACACAAGATCCACAGTTTAGTTCTAATTTCATAGTTCAGTTCTATACCCACAGTTCAGCTCTATATCCACAGTTGAATTCTATATCCACAGTCCAGCTCTATATCGACACACATGATCCACAGTTCAGCTCCATATCCACAGTTCAGCTCCATATCCACAGTCGAGCTCCATATCCACAGTTCAGCTCCATATCCACAGTTCAGCTCCATATCCACCCGTGCACAGAGAGGCCATCGATACACACAGGTAACTAAGACCACTCACCCTACACCACAGTTCCAATACAACGCATTCTTATTCCCCGACTTCCATTACGCAGCGCTCAACTCCTTTCATTTACGCAATTCTTGAGCCAGTGTTTTCCTGGGTTTTTTTTCCCTCTACTCCTTCAGTCCTTCCCTTTTCTCTTTCCTTGAAGAAAAAAAAAACCCCAAAAGCTAAACTAAGACTGCACACCTGTAGAAGAGTTCATCGTTAAATTTCGCTTTTCTTGAGTCTTGAGCATAGCATCTTTTGGTTGGTGGCTGCGTTTTTGTTTTAACGCAAGATAGTTAAGCTACACAAGTCGGAGAACCAAAACAAACGAAGTTTTTATTTCAGGTTGGATAATTTGACAAGAGTAGACACCCGTAAAAAATTATGTAAACAAGGGCAAAAGCTGAAATATACAGTGAGGGAGAATCATTGATAAAACAATGGAGTCCACACAGGGAAGACAATCCAACACTGTTATAAGGATTGACAACTCCTTGATATTACGGCCGGCGTGGATAAACAAGAATAGAGAAAGACATCAAGATAGAATTAACAGCTTTTATCAGAGCTGTAGTCTGTCACACACAACTTTAATCAGAGCGGTAGGCTGTCACACAGTTTTAATCAGAGCGGTAGGCTGTCACACACAACTTTAATCAGAGCGGTAGGCTGTAACACGCAACTTTAATCAGAGTGGTAGGTTGTCACACACAGTTTTAATCAGAGCTGTAGGCTGTCATAAATAGCGTGAGACGGTTTGTGTCAATAAATGTTCGGGAGCCAATGTTATGACCGCGTGTCAGTGCAGGTGATCAACTCAATACTGACCCGGTGACAGGAGCGGAAATGTCCATGGGGTGGTATGTAAACAATGAGCAGTATGGTTCACAGGTCAAGGTGTGCCGTCTACCAGGACAACACATGTCTTGGTGATCAGCGGTAAGTTCACTCTTAGTCCACACACACCAAAACGTCCGGTGCCATATCTGAATGTCTACGCTGTTCACATGTCCAGCTGAGTGACCACTTGGACAGCGCTGAGGTCCGTCTTCATGTCAGACTTGACTACAGCCAACTGCGTGCTACGGCGTGTACTACACCGTACAACTCCCGACGACTGACCAATGGCCAGGTGTGCAATTCCTTACATCAAAGAGCGAACCACCAACCAGGAGAGAACTTGGATCTTGATTCGAACACAAAAACATCCAGTGGATAACAAGAGTGTGTCCATCGAGTATCCACTGTGTAGAGTATCCACTGTGTAGAGGATCCACAGTTGTGTTAAAGCCCGTGCCCGAACTCTAACAACGCTCGCGCGAGTGTGTGTAAGTTGATGCCAAGCCCACCCCCCTACCCGTGTTATGTAACTGATGTGTCACAAATCAATCGCGGCACGAGACCTGGCCCGGTCGTTGTTATATCGATTACAGGACTTGGCGCATTTCTCCACTTACTGGCCTTTGTTTGACCAGTGGATGTGGAGGTGAGGAGCAAAAGCCGAAGTTACGCGTAGGACGCTGTTAACGTTGACAAGTCATGTAGACTGAAGTCTCAATAAAGTCAAGGGATAAACACACAACATGACATGAGGGATGAGACTTCACTGGAAAAACTCTAGGCGCTGGGTTTATGGCACATTAAAGGAATAAGATTACCTCGCAATAGACAATGGGATTATCTCGTTAGACATGGGATTATCTAAAAATTTAAGAGAGTAGCAGAGCTAAGACATTTGCGTCCATAATATTCTGTTTAATAGGGTAAAAGAAAAAGACATCAAATGTAATGACCAACACTCTGTCAGCCACTTGACAGAACTGATTTAGATGAATAGTTTGTCCTTTGGCAGACTGCTGACATTTAGTTCATAGGACAGTGCTGACATTTAATCCATAGGACAGTGCTGACATTTAATCCATAGGACAGTGCTGACATTTAATCCATAGGACAGAAATGACGTTTAGTCCATAGGACAGAGATGACATTTAGTCCATAGGACAGAGATGACGTTTAGTCCATAGGACAGAGATGACATTTAGTACATTTAGTCCATAGGACAGAGATGACGTTTAGTCCATAGGACAGAGATGACATTTAGTCCACAGGACAGAGATGACATTTAGTCCATAGGGCAGTACTGACATTTAGTCCATAGGACAGAACTTGATGACATTTTGACCACATGACATTGATGACATTTTGTCCACCGGACATTTCTCATAGAACAAGCGGACTACAACATCTCAGAGGACTCAAATCTCAACTCAGCCAATCTCTAGCGAAAAGTGAATGCACGGACTGCAAGCATTCAACATGGGGCATTGGGTACCTGAGACGTACAATGGCTGAACAAATACAGCAGAAGGACAAAACAGGGGGGGAAAGCTGACAAGAGTGTAGACACCCAAGATATCATTCATCTATCTATAACAATATCTTATTTTGGTTAAGTTATCAGGAGGGAGAAGTGGCGTTGAAGCACCAACCTGACTCCCCCCTCCCCGAGACGCTAAGTCTCTCAATTAGTCCCCCAATCCATCTCAAGTGTGTCGGTGTGTCGGTGAGTGTGTCGGTAAGTTTGTCGGTAAGTTTGTCGGTAAGTTTGTCGGTAAGTGTGTCGGTGTGTTGGTGAGTGTGTCGGTAAGTATGTCGGTGAGTGTGTCAGTAAGTGTGTCAGTAAGTGTGTCGGTAAGTGTGTCGGTAAGTGTGTCGGTAAGTGTGTCGGTAAGTCCGCCTCCTAGCGTCACAGCCTGTCATTGAGTCAGAAAGTCCCTACCTCCAGACGCACACACGGGGACCTGGTGATGTTTAGCCCCGAGCGACGTAAAGCCAGGCCGTACAGGTCTTGTGTTATCGTGAGGTCCATCTAAACTCTAACCCCCCCCCCCCTACCAATAATGGGACCCCCTGGAACACAAAGCTTTTGTGCTTACTGAGGTGGTAAATGTGCCATTGTGGAGCTAATCTTAATCCTTATAAGAGATTGCGACCACACTTGGACCAAGGTGGAGTTAATTTGTCCAAAAGTAACACCACCGGGACCATCGACATATCTATGGTGTGTGTCTGTCTACCAGTAAACTATATGAGCACACGTCATTTTATGCCACAATCATTAAATTTAATAAGTACATCAGCGTATAGTGGCCTATAGCATAGTGTAATATAGATTTAGGTAAGACCGTAGCTAAGTTTTCATTTCGTTCTATTAGTTTTATTTGTTTTTGTCTATTTGCTCGCTGAGGAAGGCTTTTTTGCCGAACCGTTCGACCGTTCACTGTTCTGTGACTCCTTGTCAGGCCTATCTATACATCTAATTTTCCTTTAAGCTACGAGGCTGCGCGACTGCGCAGATATCTGACAGACGCCGCGCAGTAGTTAAGATTTACCGCGCAGCAAATTTTGTAAAATATTGAGAGGGGGAAATTGGTTGATGAGCAACTTTACACGTAGGCCAACGAATCTTAGAGGGAACATTGACCCCCATCACATGCACACAGACAGGGAACATTGACCCCCATCACATGCACACAGACAGGGAACATTGACCCCCATCACATGCATACAGACCACCTAACCTTATATGGAACATTGACCCCCATCACATGCACACAGACAGGGAACATTGACCCCCATCACATGCACACAGACCACCTAACCTTAAAGGGAACATTGACCCCCATCACATGCACACAGACCACCTAACCTTATATGGAACATTGACCCCCATCACATGCACACAGACAGGGAACATTGACCCCCATCACATGCGCACATACCACCTAACCTTATAGGGAACATTGACCCCCATCACATGCACACAGACCACCAAACCTTATAGGGAACATTGACCCCCATCACATGCACACAGACCCGCAAACCTTAGAGGGAACATTGACCCCCATCACATGCGCACAGACCACCTAACCTTATAGGGAACATTGACCCCCATCACATGCACACAGACCACCAAACCTTATAGGGAACATTGACCCCCATCACATGCACACAGACCTGCAAACCTTAGAGGGAACATTGACCCCCATCACATGCACACAGACCCGCAAACCTTATAGGGAACATTGACCCCCATCACATGCACACAGACCCGCAAACCTTAGAGGGAACATTGACCCCCATCACATGCACACAGACCCGCAAACCTTATAGGGAACATTGACCCCCATCATATGCTCACAGACCACCAAACCTTATAGTTGACAGAGGGAAAACAGTTTGTAAGGTTGGTATCAAGACCCCGTGACTTCCACAGACTATATATACAAAAAAGTTTTGAAAGTGAATAAGTGATCCGAACTCAAGAAATTGGCATGCGCTTCAATGATAACTTTAGCCTGAGCATGTGCTTCAATGATAACTTTCCCTGGAGCATGTGCTTCAATGATAACTTTCCCTTGAGCATGTGCTTCAATGATAACTTTCCCCTGAGCATGTGCTTCAATGATAACTTTCCCCTGAGCATGTGCTTCAATGATAACTTTCCCCTGAGCATGTGCTTCAATGATAGCTTTCCCTTGAGCATGTGCTTCAATGATAACTTTCCCCTGAGCATGTGCTTCAATGTTAACTTTCCCCTGAGCATGTGCTTCAATGATAACTTTCACCTGAGCATGTGCTTCAATGATAACTTTAACCTGAGCATGTGGTTCAATGATAACTTTAACCTGAGCATGTGGTTCAATGATAATTTTCCCTGAGCGTGTGCTTCAATGATAACTTTCACCTGTACGCAAATAGAAAATTCATGACACAGACAACTCATGCTTAAACAAAGTGTATGCATATCTACTGGAAAGATATTCAAAACTTATGTACCTATGAACACGGGCACCAGCCATTAGCAAAGACATACGGGCACCGGATATGACCAAAGACATATGGGCACCGGACATGACCAAAGACATATGGGGACCGGACATGAGCAAAGGCATATGGGGACCGGACATGAGCAAAGGCATATGGGCACCGGATAGGAGAGATGAGCACCGGATATGAGAGATGGGCACCGGATATGAGAGATCTGTACAGTAAGATCAACCCAATAATTAATTCAATAACCTTCCCCCCAGCCCAACAACCAAATTGAAACAATGGAAGCTAAAATGTTTCCTGACCACGGAAATTGTAGTTAAAACATTATCATAAAAACACACTAAGTAACATTCAAGTAACGCATTGAAGTAACACGCTCAAATAAAACATTTAGGTAACACACGTTCAAATACAGGGCATGCATTTTTAAAAAAAAAATCACGCCCTTGAACTGAAGCATCCACGACCAATAGCACCGATGGTTTAGCTTTGGAAGGTTTTTTTAAAGGTTCTTGAAAGAAATGAATTTAACAATTAATTACCGGCATGCTTATATTTTAAAACAACATTTTTCTCATACAATTCTGAGCCTCCATACACAGAGCCTTTCTGGAAACAATTTATTTTCTTGTCATTTCTGTTCTAATAAATAACTAGGGGAGACAACGTCTGGTACTCGTTATTTTAAGTATTTATTTAAGAGTTTTTTCCCCATAAGTAAAGGCCGATTTAAACCAAAGAAAATTGTGAAATATGGACAGAGAAAATTAGTGGAGAATATAAACAACCTTTAGCTAGGAATTATTGCTGGTTTTATTTCCTTGGCAAGTAAAGCAAGAGATTGCGTTTGTTTTATGTTTGTTTATTTAATTTAATTTTATTTTTATGCAGATGCAATTATTTTTTCTTTCAAAAGATGCATGATCTTAGTGGTCGTCCATAAAGTATGGTCAAAAATAGCGTGACATACTTGATTGACGGCCCCATATGTTATAAATCCGACAAAACTTTGAATATGCGAGGAGTTCTGGGTTTGTAGCTTTATTTTTTTTATTTTAAAAACACTCATTAAAAATACTTTTCATGCATTTACTATATACGTCTACATTCTATATTGTAAATGGGCTGGTTGAGATGAAAATAAACATTTTTCTACAGTAAGTTTGTTTGTTTGTTTTGTTTTGTTTTTTTTTTCAAAAACAAAAGGTTATTTATTAAGAAAGATAATATCAGTAACAAACAAAAATCAATTAACTGAGTGGCAGACACGCTTGTTAGAATTAGGAAACAAACCAGATACGACGACGTGTCCTTAAATGACTAAATTAATAACATTTAAAATAATTTCAAATAGACTGACTTTTCACCGAACAATAAATGTATTAATTTACAAACACACTGCGCTCAAAACTTATAAATAAACACACCTTGGCGGACACCTTGGCGGACACCTTGGCGGACATATTGGAGAAAAATTCCAGCAAATGCGGAAATAAATTTTGTTGTAATTTTTTTTTGTTGAAAATTTCCATACGGAATGTTTTAAAAAAAACAAAAAAATTAAAAATTCGATTATCGTTTTGGAAATTATTAAAACTGATTATCGCTTTTAAAACCAACAATTTCCGTTTATCGTTTAACAACCCGAGTTTTTGTTCGCTATTTTCCAGCTTTTTCAAATAATCACTAAATCTGGGATGGCTTACCCCCCCCCCCCAGCCCATACAGAGGAAAGTAAAGCACGTGACTAAAATTTCGGGCTCTCACAACAAAGGATTCATCGCAAATTATTTTTCTAGACAAGGTATTTAAAATAGTTTTTATGGTAATCAAGTTTTCAATAAAAGAAATATATTTGATATATTTAATTATTTTAAAAGTTTAACAAATGTTTTAAGTCTTCTAAGAGTGGAACAGCTATCAATATGACGTCACTGTAATTAGATTGACTTCTGGAGTAAACAGGTCGAAACTTGATGTCCATACTGACAGACGTGAAACTTGATGTCCATACTGACAGACGTGAAACTTGATGTCCATACTGACAGACGTGAAACTAACCACCAAAACTTGATGTCCATACTGACAGACGTGAAACTTGATGTCCAAACTGACAGAAGTGAAACTTGATGTCCATACTGACAGACGTGAAACTTGATGTCCATACTGACAGACGTGAAACTAACCACCAAAACTTGATGTCCATACTGACAGACGTGAAACTTGATGTCCAAACTGACAGACGTGAAACTTGATGTCCATACTGACAGACGTGAAACTTGATGTCCAAACTGACAGACGTGAAACTTGATGTCCAAACTGACAGACGTGAAACTTGATGTCCAAACTGACAGACGTGAAACTAACCACCAAAACTTGATGTCCATACTGACAGACGTGAAACTTGATGTCCATACTGACAGACGTGAAACTAAACACCAAAACTTGATGTCCATACTGACAGACGTGAAACTTGATGTCCAAACTGACAGACGTTAAACTATAACCACCAAAACTTGATGTCCATACTGACAGACGTGAAACTAACCAAACATTTTGAGACTTACATATAATATTTAGCTAACATGTTGCCTGGCTTGTATGATAAATGAAGGTATCTAATTACTTGACCAAGTCATGTATGTTCAGATATCTACCCTCTAGTCAATGTTGTACTTGACCAAGTCATGTATGTTCAGATATCTACCCTCTAGTCAATGTTGTCTATACAAATCGTTAGTCTGGGTTCAAAATAGAAAAAAAACCCGGGGTGCAAAGTGGCACAGCATTTTAATTTTTTTAGCAAAATTTTATACCCCACAAACACAGGTGTCATAATATCCTATCAAAATTTGCTGCATAGTAATTCTAAACTGTGGCGTTGGTCAAGCATCCGCGTTGGTCAACATCGTGTGGCCGCGCAGCTTTTAAGGAGCATTGCATGCAAGTATAGAATTGGGTTTTAAAGCAAATAAAATAACTAAAACGCCACTGTTGCTTTCTGTCAGCATGAAACAGAGAGACGCAGCTATGGGGAGGCGCAGCTATGTGGAGACGCAGCTATGTGGAGACGCAGCCATGTGGAGACGCAGCTATGTGGAGTCACCATGCAATGAAATGACCCCACTTTTCATTTTAGCACCTGGACACCGGCTAATTGTCTGGAACTATTTAGGTCAACAGGAGGAAAGAAAAGAAGACAACATCTTTCTGATCATACAACGTAACAACAGACTATGGCTCACCTCATTTTTAGGCGTTGATTGGTTCCCTGGTGCCCCCACTGTGTGACGCCTGGGAATGGGTCTCTTCCCTGGACCAGCTCGGTACTGCTCATCGCCTGGGTGGACCCTCAAGGTGGAGACAGGTGTGGAACCGCTGTATCCGGAGTCCATGGTGTCGTAGTGTCTGGACGCAGCACCCTGCCGCCCTGAATACTCCTTGTAGGCAGCTGTCTCCGAGTCATAACCCAGTGGCACACTGCCGCCTCTAGCCGAACGGTAATAACCGTTAGTGTCGGAGTCACTGTAGTATTGGTGGGAGCCTGAGCCCGACCTGGAGACACCGTACTGAGAGTCAGGGGCGTCAGTCGAGGGTGGGACACTCCCGGGTCTTGAGGTCTGGTAGCTCGGGTTTATGACAGCATAGTTCTTGCTGCTGTGCCAGGCGGTGCCGTAGGTTGGGTTGTTGTAGTTCAGCGTGGCATAATTGGGGTTCTTGTCCACGGCACCCACAGCAAAGCCAGAATCAGAGTCAGCCTTACGGGAGAGCGTGCCCCAGGTGTGACCATTGTGGTGACCGCCGGACTGTGGGGGTGTGGTGGTCAAAGGGCGCCTGTGAAGGGATCCGTAGGAGTAAGGGTTCTCTGGTGTCGGCGTCGTTGACCTTGAACTTCGCGGTAAGGATCCGAACCCCTGGTAGACGATATCTGAGCTGCCGCGAGAGGAGACGCCCCTAGACGGCAGACGTGAGACGTGGCCATAGGAAGAAGCATCTCTGGGCAAACTGCCATAAGGATCAACGCCGTTGTAGTTTCTTGGGGCAGTGCCGTTGTTGCTGGTGTCTTTGAGAATCCCTTGGAGCGGAGGGTGAGTTTGGGTCAGTGAATTAGGTTGTGGTTGTCCTGACAGACCGTCGGTGTGTCCAGTTTGTGTATGGCCATGCTGAGACTGGCCATGCTGGGACTGGCCATGCTGAGACTGCCCATGCTGCGACTGGCCATGCTGGGATCGGCTCATCTGAGAATATCCGTTTGGTGCATGACCATCTTGTCTATGTCCAGATGATGGCTGCTGCTGCCTTTGAGACTGGACATTGTTTTGTTGATCCACAGAAGACATTTTCTCATCAGAGGCCTGGTCTCCTTGAGTTTTGCCGGTATTATCTTGACCACTCGTTGTCTCTTGACCACTTGAATGTTCTTGACCATTGATGTGTTCTTGCCCACAAGTGTCGTCTTTGTTGCTGACCTCAGAACTCCCATTTAACTGACTTCCTTGTACTTCCTTCCCCTTGACCTCTGTACTGCTGTCCTGCACCTTGTCAACAGTCTTGCCATTCTCAACAACTGGTCTCTTGTAATCCTCAGCCGACACAGTCTTGGTGGTCACGTGACCCGAATCCACCGACCCAGCGACCTTACCCACGGTTTTCACAGGCTGGGGATCCCTGGAGGTAGTAGTTTTGTCTGTTATGATGAGCTTCAAGTCTTTCTTGGCAGACTTCTTGTTTGAGGCAGCGACTGTCTTCTGTTTAGATTTGCTCCGCTCCTCCACATCCTGCCGCATGCGGCTCTTCTGTGCGGCTAGTCCCACCCCATCTTTGCTCCCCTTTCTGGGGGTTGATGCTGAGCAGAGCAAAGAGAAAAAAATAATTAGAACTGAAGGACATCAATTCAGGAATGCTGTATTTTATCTGTCTCTGGTGTGTGAGTTTAATTTGGTCTAGTTCAGTGGTTCTTAACGTGGGTTCGATCGAACCCTACGGGTTCGGTGAGTCAGTCGCCGGGGTTCGGCGGAGGGAGGTCAAGACAGCACCCGACTCAAGGCATCTATATTACTACTAATAATGAAGGGTTCGGTGAATGTGCATATGAAACTGGTGGGGTTCGGTACTTCCAAAAAGGTTAAGAACCACTGGTCTAGTTGGAGGATACAAATAATGTTGTGGTGATTGAAGGCGTGGGATGTGGTGAATGCAGGCGTGGGATGTGGTGAATGCAGGCGTGGGATGTGGTGAATGAAGGCGTGGGATAAGGTGAATGAAGGCGTGGGATGTGGTGAATGAAGGCGTGGGATGTGGTGAATGAAGGCGTGGGATGTGGTGGATGAATGCGTGGGATGTGGTGAATGAATGCGTGGGATGTGGTGAATGAA
>MUZC01004777.1:267572-279334 GCA_002072015.1 Radix auricularia
GCGTGGGATGTGGTGAATGAAGGCGTGGGATGTGGTGAATGAAGGCGACGGATGTGGTGATTGAATGCGTGGGATGTGGTGAATGAAGGCGTGGGATGTGGTAAATGAAGGCGTGGGATGTGGTGAATGAAGGCGTGGGATGTGGTGAATGAAGGCGTGGGATGTGGTGAGTGAAAGTGTGGGATGTGGTGAGTGCATGTTTGGGATGTGGTGAATGAAGGCGTTAGATGTCTGGAGTGAAGACTTGGTATGGGAAACACCAGTATTATAATAATAGAGCAGACATGTATTTTTTTCCTACTAAAAAAATGGGGGGGGGGGGGGGGTCGTTATAGTAACAGCCCACGAAATGCACATAGAAAGGGGAAGTCTTGACAGAAACACTGGTCTTCCAGGTATGCGGTGAAAACACATCTTTGTGGCCGTGATACACATCTTGTGGCACCAATCTTAACAAACATGCACCTGGTACTGACAGCACCTCTGCTCATTCCATGTAGTTAGTTTGTGTTGCCACTGTTGGGTTCTCAAAAATAACGGCTGGTATTTTGGTGTCGCCATCGTTTTGTATGGCATGGATTTTTTAAAAGTTCAGAAAAAAAATCTAAACTAAAGACTACCAGAAGATCATGGGGCGCAACAACTTTATCTTCCTCATCTAAGCGTAAGGTGGTATATCATAGTGTGCAGGGACGTAAAGCGGTATGTCATAGTGTGCAGGGACGTAAAGCAGTATATCATAGTGTGCAGGGACGTAAAGCGGTATATCATAGTGTGCAGGGACGTAAAGCGGTATATCATAGTGTGCAGGGACGTAAAATGGGGGGGGGGGGTTTAGGGCTCTTGTTAAAGTTTAAGTTTGATCTAACACAGGCAAAGCTCCTGGAGTCAATAACAGATCTACCAAGTGGAAAGTTCAAGTTATAGACAAACATTGAAAGAAATATTTAGCTGAGAGTGAAGACAAATTAAAGATTGTATTTATCTATGAAGTAAAAGCATTGAATAGAGACTTCTTATGTGTCATGCGCGGCGTCTAATTATATAATTTTCTGTGAAATAACATTATATTAAGAAGCGGTAGGTGGCTTTTAGCTATTAAGCCATTGGGTCTAGGGCCTACAAAAATGTTAAGAACCTCTGAAGAACAGGATGATATTTGTTGTACAATAGTCGGAGCGAGTGTTTGCGCGCGTGTCTGACAACAGGCAAGTTTGCTTACTACCGTTGTCTGACTTAATATTTGTCAGCAGACGTCTGCCAAACTCAGCCTCCTACCTCAGACACACGTGACCTTAACTGGAACTAAAGAAGTTAGAGGGCTTACATCCAGACAGTAGTATTTTACAGTGCTTGCATCCAGATAGTAGTACTTTACCGTGCTTACATCCAGACAATAGTCCCTTACAGTGCTTACATCCAGACAATAGTCCCTTACTCTGCTTACATCAACATAGAAGTACATTACAGTGCTTACATCCAGACAGCAGTCTCTTTCAGAGCTTACATCAAAACAGGGCTTACATCATTATGTTGACTTTGAGTTGACTGGCTCTTCTGCCTAAGTTTTCACGTTGCAGGAAATTTAGAATTAAAATAAAGAATCTACTTTATGGGGTCAAAGGTTAAGACGACCTAAGGTTCCAATTAGTTAAAAGAAATATGAGACGAAAAAGTTAGCTCCCCTCATAGTCCAGAAGATGTTTCCGGGTTCAATGCCCAGACCAGAGAATGTTTCCGGGTTCAATGCCCAGACCAGAAGATTTTACCGGGTTCAATGCCCAGACCAGAAGATTTTACCGGGTTCAATGCCCAGACCAGAGGATGTTTCCGGGTTCCATTACCCTAGACCATACAATGTCCCCGGGTTCCAAGACCTAATTTGCCCCCCCCCCCCCAAACAATACCTTGTTGACTCCCACTCAGACAAGAAGTGAACATTATTCTACCTCTCTAATGATTTGGTGTTTTTTTTCTCGAAACTGAGACAGGAACGCAGACAACAAAACAAAATGTCATTTTTAACGCAATTTTTGAAATACTTCTTTTGATAACCGATACCCTGAGAAGTTTGGGGAATAACTTTTCGATACGTAAATTAGCCATACATCATACAGTTGATTCTATTACATGCACAACGCTGCTCCAGGTAATTACCGTTTGTCACTAGCGTATACCTGTGAGGTGAGAGGAGGAAATGTTCAGGTGGATGAAGACACAAGATACATTTCCAGAAGAATGTTGATGAAATGAATGTTCAGGGAATATTAGTTACCTGGATGTTAGGTAACCCAATGTTATATAAGCCAGTGTAAGGTAAGCTAATGTTAGCTACGCCAATTATTGTGGAAATTTGTTTTTAAAAAGTATTTTAGATAAACAACCCAACCAAAGAAGGAGATCAGCATAACCTGTTAACACATTCACATCTTTTGTTATCGGAGTCTAGGAAACACAAGACAGACGCTTAGAATTGCTTACGAATGATGCTCACTAGTTTAGTGCAGCACACTACAAAAATTTCTATATATCTTCATTTCTATACAGCTAAACCTTTCTTAACGAGATTAATTCGTTCCAAAGTCTTACTTATTAAGTTAAACACTCGTTATAGGAAAAAATTGTTCCCTTACAAATCAATGTAAATTTCAATAATCAGCTCAAAGCTGAAAAAAACAACTCATTTTTTTCGAAGACATTTCAGCACAGGTTATTACACTTTGCACATAAAAATTATCGAAAACCATCTGAATACAAAATTTGTAAAAATGGTTGATCACACACAAAAACAATACGCTAACAGACCGAGTGCTTAACACAGACTAATACATCAGGACGGAAGTGCCGGCCACTATTGAATTTCTAGGAAAAAAGGACTTTTCCTTTCTGTGTAACTCGTTATGCGAATCTTCGCTCGTTAAGGGAGAAACTTTATCCCCCCAAAAATTTGCTCGATATGCGAAAATCTCGTTATGAGAGGCTTGACTGTATATCTAAAGTTCAGTATGGCCATGATTATTGTAAATTATTGTTGTATGTTAAAGTATGGGGTCATTGTATGTAAACAAAATGAGGGGTAGGACTGCAATCAAGCTTATAAAAAATTAAATGGAAAAGACGTAAACAAGGTAAGGGTTAGCCTGACCGGATACTTTGGATTCCACCGCAGCTAAGTTTCTTCATTTTATATTTTATTTTTATTTTCGTTTTACTTGTGTATTGTATGTTCGTTGAAAAAGGCTCTTTGCCGAAACGTTCGCTGTTTTGTTACGTCCGGTCAGGCTAACCCTTACCTTGGTCATTGTATGTCCAGTTTTAGTCCTACTTATTGTTGTATGTTAAAATATGAGGTCATTTGTGTCTAGTTCTAAGCATATGTAAAATAATTTTAGCTTTTGCTTTTCTTGCGTTTTCAAACAATGGGTAGAAAGGTGAAGACTTTTAAAGAATGTGTAGTATTCCGTGGAAACGATGTAAAACACTTAACTTTCAGCTGTACAACACTTGAAAATATCAATTGTTGATGTACAACACTTGAAAATATCAATTGTTTATGTACAACACAATTGTCAGATGTTCACTACAAAGGTCAAGTGTACTCTCCAAATGTCAGGTGTACACTATAAATGACAGGTATACACTCAAAATGCCAGGTATACACTCGAAATGACAGGTATACACTCGAAATGACAGGTATACCTTCGAAATGTCAGTTATACACTAAAAATGTCAGGTATACACTAGAAATATTAGGTATGCAATAAAATATGTATGCCTTAGTGATGTCAGGTATACACTAGAAATGACAGGTATACACTAGAAATGACAGGTATACACTAGAAATGACAGGTATACACTAGAAATGACAGGTATACACTAGAAATGACAGATATACACTAGAAATGACAGGTGTATATACTAAAAATGACAGGTATACACTAGAAATGACAGGTATACCCTAGAAATGACAGGTATACACTAGAAATGTCAGGTATACACTAGAAATGTCAGGTATACACTAGAAATGTCAGGTGTATGATACGATATTAGACGTAAATAGCATCAGTATTGGACAACATCAACAGCAGCAGTACAAATAATTGTTAATTGTTTAATTACACCATTATGTCAGGTAAACAACTCTGTCATGTTACAACACCTGCATGCAGAGTAAACACTCTGTCATGTAACATCAACTACATGCAAGGTAAACAACTCTGTCATGTCATATGTACAATGTCAAGATGTCATATGTACAACTCCAAGATGTCATAAGTACAACATAAAGATGTCATAAGCACAACACCAAGATGTCATATGTACAACACCAAGATGTCATATGTAAAACACCAATATGTCATATGTACAACACCAAGATGTCATATGTACAACACCAATATGTCATATGTACAACACCAAGATGTCATATGTACAACACCAATATGTCATATGTACAACACCAAGATGTCAAGACACAGCTACTCACGACTCTTGTCAAGATCAACTAACTTGCGGGCAGTGTTGGGGGTCGGGGGTCTACTCCCCTCCCTGTGGGGCTGCGACAGTGACCGGCGCTGTGATCGATGTCTCCGCTGCTGCTGCTGTTGGTAATGTTGTAACTTATGCTGTGGGCTCGACGCCTCGTCAACGTCACAACACAACATTGTCCAGCGTCATCAGCAACTGGCTATGACGTCACAACGGTCAGAAGTAGAACTGACGTGTTGGTTTAAACTGCTAGAAGGGCGTCTTTTGAAGTCCAGTGGGAAACAAAGCGGGAAAATGGGTGTACAGGTACAGTGCGAGTGATGAAAGAACGTCTGGCACATCTGAGGCACGTGCCTGGAAGACCATTGGTGGGAGTGGGGGGAGGAAGGGGAGGATGTGTTCATTCCAGGTAAGCTGCTCACGTGATCAGAGGCAGGACTCTAAATGCCAGAGCAATTTGTGTCACACGCGACACCGCAAGTGAGTCGAGTACTTTGTGCCAATGTTAACACTTGTGTCAATGGCAGTACTTTGTGCCAATGTTAACACTTGTGTAATTGGCAGTAATGCAGTACTTTGTACCAATGTTAACACTTGTGTAAATGGCAGTACTGCAGTACTTTGTACCAATGTTAACACTTGTGTCAATGGCAGTAGTTTGTACCAATGTTAGCATTTGTGTCAATGGCAGTAGTTTGTACCAATGTTAGCATTTGTGTCAATGGCAGTACTTTGTGACAATGTTAATACTTGTGTCTGTAGCAGTAGTTTTTACCAATGTTAACACTTGTGTCAATGGCAGCAGTACTTTGTGCCAATGTTAACACTTGTGTAAATGGCAGTAATGGTGGCCCTGTGACCTGACAGAATGCTGGCCCCGTGACATGACTGAATGGTGGCCCTGTGACATGCCAGAATGCTGGCCCCGTGACATGACAGATGGTGGCCCCGTGACATGACATGACGTGTGGCCCCGTGACATGACAGAATGGTGGCCCCCTTACACGACAGAATGGTGGCCCCGTGACACGACAGAATGGTGGCCCCATTACAAACACACCATGCTGTGCCTGAATGTTGAGATTTTAATATCCATAGCCCAACATCAGTCATAAATCAGCGGTAGCGAATCGATACCTTTTAATTAGCACCACGGGGTATCGATTGGTGATAAGAAACTCGATACTAAGATCTAATGTATGTTTTATTTACGAACAGTAACAGCTGTATGGACCATAATAAAGTCATCAGCGGTTCTCAAGTCATACTTATTTATGCTGCAAAACTACCCCGGAAGCCACTGAGAGAGTGTAATTCATCATATATATCTGTATGGTGTTTAATTGTATCTGGTGTCCATGGCAACCATTGCCAGAAGTAGTTGACCAACCCCGAAAATGGTGGGGAAATACAGGAAGTATGTGAGTAGCACCGGAAGTATATGAGAAACATCGAAAATATGAGAGACACCGGAAGTATATGAGAAACACCGGAAGTGTATGAGAAACACCAGAGTGTATGAGAAACACTGAAGTATATGAGAAACACCGAAGTATATGAGAAACACCGAAGTATATGAGAAACACCGGAAGTGTATGAGAAACACCAGAGTGTATGAGAAACACCGAAGTGTATGAGAAACACCGGAAGTGTATGAGAAACACCAAAGTATATGAGAAACACCGGAAATATGAGAGATACCGGAAGTAGTCGATACATTTTTAGACGATGTACTCACTGGAGAAGCAATTCAACGTTTCCTAACTCAGGACAGACAAGACATCTGCATCCTAAGCATAACACAGTCACATTACCACGCTAGCATCACCCTACACCACCACACTCCCATCACCCAACACCACCACAATCCCATCACCCAACACCAACACACCCCCACTCCAACATCCCCCAACACCACCACACTCCCACGCTCACATCACCCTACACCACCACATTCCCATACTCACATCACCAAACACGACACACTCCCACGATTACATCACCCTTTACCACCACACTCCCACGCTCACATTACCCAACACAACGACACACTCCCACGATAACATCACCCTATACCACCACACTCCCACGCTCACATTACCCAACACAACGACACACTCCCACGATAACATCACCCAACATCACCACGCTCCCTCTCTAACATCACCCAACACCCCCAACACTCCCACGCTAACATCACCCAACACCCCCAGACTTGCATCACTCCAGTTAATTAGTATGATAAAGGTTTTAGGGCAAAGATCGAATGACAATTTTAAAAGAAAAGAATCGGCACATTTTTACAGAGGCTTCAAGCGAATTCAAAAATAGATTAAATAAATAGAATGGCAGAAGCCTTAATCTAAGTCAAGGTAATAACGAGACGTGAATTTAATCCTTTGCCGCAGAGGAATGGTACAGGTAAATTTAACCCTTTGCTATAGAGAAATACTTCATGTAAATTAACCCTTTACTGTAGAGAAACTGCAACAGGTAAAAAAAATAATTTAAAAAACAGAGGCTCTTAGATAATGTATGCATATAAGTAGACATGAATTTTAGAACATAACTGGAAACAAATTAATTCTTGCGGGAGGGGGGGTTAACAAGTTGATGTGAGAAGAATATTATTGCTGGGCGATTGTGCGGGGAAAACAATTCCAATTTTTCTGGTTTTGAATGACATCCGACAAATGACATATAATAAAAATCTTCCCCTCCCCAATTCCCTACCCCACTTTTAAATGAGCTCACGTAGCAACTGTTCGATACATTCCTAATTAAGTCTGACCATTAATGTAATACAATCTGACCATTAATGTATTACAATCTTGTATAATTAACTTCCGGGCCTATAGAATGTTAGTTATCCGGACCAGCAGCGATAGCTTCAGGATATTGCTAATGTACTGCCTCCATGAATTGTGGGTGTGGGTGTGGCGTGTGGGGTAGCGTGTGGGTGTGGGGTGGCGTGTGGCTGAGGCGTGTGGGTGTGGCGTGACTGGCTTGTGCGTGTAGCGTGTGACTGAGGCGTGAGGCTGTGGCGTGTGGGTGTGGCGTGCGGTTGTGGCGTGTGGGTGTGGCTGTGGCGTGTGGGTGTGGCTGTGGCTGTAGCAATGACCAAACTTAAAACTGAATCACCTCACAGAAAAACCTAAACTTGCTGAACTGACAATATTGACCTCCATTTGTCCTTTGATCGTCTCAAGATATTTGACCTCATGAAAGGCGATTCGACATGAGGAAAACGAACTCGTCAAATGTTATGTTCCTGGCGCTAATGTGCAAAGTGGGAACGACGTTCAAGGATAACACACCCATCAAATGTATGATAACACACCCATCAAATGTATGATAACACACCCATCAAATGTATGATAACACACCCATCAAATGTATGTTAATACACCCATCAAATGTATGATAACACACCCATCAAATGTATGATAACACACCCATCAAATGTATGATAACACACCCCTCAAATGTATGATAAAACACCCCTCAAATGTATGTTCACACACCCATCAAAGGTATGTTAACACACCCATCAAATGTATCTTAACACACCCATCAAAGGTATGATAACACACCCATCAAATGTATGATAACACACCCATCAAATGTATGATAACACACCCATCAAATGTATGATAAAACACCCCTCAAATGTATGATAACACACCCATCAAATGTATGTTAACACACCCATCAAATGTATGATAACACACCCATCAAATGTATGATAACACACCCATCAAATGTATGTTAACACACCCATCAAATGTATGTTAACACACCCATCAAAGGTATGTTAACACACCCATCAAATGTATGTTCACACACCCATCAAAGGTATGTTAACACACCCATCAAATGTATCTTAACACACCCATCAAAGGTATGTTCTTACTGCACAAGTTGGTAGAGAATAAAGAATGCAGCAGTTAAAAATGTAACATAACCTCATATGTTACAGACGCTCCTTCTGTACAGAAGATTATTGCGGGACTGTATCATGGGGTTTTCCCTTGCTTAGAAAACAAAGACGATACCATCATGATACCATCATCTAAGGGAAAACCCCAACCATCCAAGAATAGTGTGGGGGGGGAAAAAAGGGGGGGGGGCTTAGGGGGCGTTTAGATGGAGTAAAATATTAAGGGGATTCAGGTTAGACTTTGATAATATTAGAACCACTTCAATAAGAATATGAACTCCAGTCTGTCAGGACTCCGTAATCCTGTAATCCTGGCATGTGAATGACACATCTATGTACAATGTACATTCTGTAGATATTGGTTTCAACTTGGCTTTCTCTAAGCCTAAGTTAGCCAATATCTTTAAAACTAAAGTTTTTCCATCACGTGATCTCTTTCTTCTTGGTGAAATATGGGTCATGGTGTACATAACTAGTTTTATACTCAGGAATTGTGTAAATAATCACGTGACTGACGTATATAAAACTACAGGAATGGTGTATAAAACAACAAACTGGTGATTATACTTTCTTATTGAAGTATAAAAATCCTATATATAACACAGTGGATTCATTTCAATACAATCAAAAGTTGATGTAGGGCCGGTTAACCCCGTATATAAACGAGTTCCCCAGATGTTACTCCGGCTAAAATAAACCTGGGAGTCCATCAGATAAAGGTTCCACGACTCTAGGTCACGTGTCAGTTAGGTAAACAATGCCCTGGTTAAGTCCCCTAGCACCAGGCAGGGCCCAACAATTTACTCCAGCCTGCTGCTGTGCACTGAGCTACGCTACTGATAAAATCTTTTATCAGATGGGCTTCATGCAACCAGGTCAACGGCTAATCTATTGGTCAAATAAGTTAGCTGACAATGAGGTCAACAGCTAATCTATTGGTCAAATAAGTTAGCTGACCAGCTAATCTATTGGTCAGATAAGTTAGCTGACAGCCAGGTCAACGGCTAATCTATTGGTCAAATAAGTTAGCTGACAGCCAGGTCAACAGCTAATCTATTGGTCAAATAAGTTAGCTGACAGCCAGGTCAACGGCTAATCTATTGGTCAAATAAGTTAGCTGACAGTCAGGTCAGCGGCTAATCTATTGGTCAAATAAGTTAGCTGACAATCAGGTCAACAGCTAGTCTATTGGTCAAATAAGTTAGCTGACAACCAGGTCAACAGCTAATCTATTGGTCAAATACGTTAGCTGACAGTCAGGTCAACGGCTAATCTATTGGTCAAATAAGTTAGCTGACAATCAGGTCAACAGCTAGTCTATTGGTCAAATAAGTTAGCTGACAGTCAGGTCAACAGCTAATCTATTGGTCAAATACGTTAGCTGACAACCAGGTCAGCAGCTAATCTATTGGTCAAATAAGTTAGTTGACAGTCAGGTCAACAGCTAATCTATTGGTCAAATAAGTTAGCTGACAACCAGGTCAACAGTTAATCTATTGGTCAAATAAGTTAGCTGACAACCAGGTCAACAGTTAATCTATTGGTCAAATACGTTAGCTGACAACCAGGTCAGCAGCTAATCTATTGGTCAAATAAGTTAGCTGACAGTCAGGTCAACGGATAATCTATTGGTCAAATAAGTTAGCTGACAGTCAGGTCAACAGCTAATCTATTGGTCAAATAAGTTAGCTGAAAACCAGGTCAACAGCTAATCTATTGGTCAAATAAGTTAGCCGACAGCCAGGTCAACAGCTAATCTATTGGTCAAAAAGTTAACTGACAACGAGGTCAACGGCTAATCTATTGGTCAAATAAGTTAGCTGACAACCAGATCAACAGTTAATCTATTGGTCAAATAAGTTAGCTGACAACCAGGTCAACAGCTAATCTATTGGTCAAATAAGTTAGCTGACCAGCTAATCTATTGGTCAAATAAGTTAACTGACCAGCTAATCTATTGGTCAAATAAGTTAACTGACCAGCTAATCTATTGGTCAAATAAGTTAGCTGACACATTGGAGATAACCTCCTTGTTAATCCGTTGAGAAAGCAGTCTATTGTCGGTGGCAGTCTATTGTCGGTGGCAGTCTAATGTCGGTCAGTTGTCGGTGGCAGTCTAATGTCGGTCAGATGTCGGTGGCAGTCTATTGTCGGGTGCAGTCTAATGTCGGTCAGATGTCGGTGGCAGTCTTATGTCGGTGGCAGTCTAATGTCGGTGGCAGTCTAATGTCGGTGGCAGTCTATTGTCGGTGGCAGTCTAATGTCGGTCAGATGTCGGTGGCAGTCTAATGTCGGTCAGATGTCGGTGGCAGTCTTATGTTGGTGGCAGTCTAATGTCGGTCAGATGTCGGTGGCAGTCTTATGTCGGTGGCAGTCTAATGTCGGTGGCAGTCTAATGTCGGTCAGATGTCGGTGGCAGTCTTATGTCGGTGGCAGTCTTATGTCGGTGGCAGTCTTATGTTGGTGGCAGTCTAATGTCGGTCAGATGTCGGTGGCAGTCTTATGTCGGTGGCAGTCTAATGTCGGTCAGATGTCGGTGGCAGTCTTATGTCGGTCAGATGTCGGTGGCAGTCTTATGTCGGTGGCAGTCTAATGTCGGTGGCAGTCTAATGTCGGTGGCAGTCTAATGTCGGTGGCAGTCTAATATCGGTAGCAATCTGTCAGTGACAGTCCAATGTCAGTGACAGTCATATGTCAGTGGCAGTCGAATGTATCCAATATCGGTGACAGTCCACAATACCACTAACACAATGACCCACTATACCACTAACACAATGACCCACCATACCATTAACATGATGACCCACCATACCACTAACACAATGACCCACCATACCATTAACATGATGACCCACCATACCATTAACATGATGACCCACCATACCACTAACACAATGACCCACCATACCATTAACATGATGACCCACCATACCACTAACACAATGGGCCACCATACCATTAACATGATGGCCCACCATACCACTAACACAATGACCCACCATACCATTAACATGATGACCCACCATACCACTAACACAATGACCCACCATACCATTAACATGATGACCCACCATACCACTAACACGATGGGCCACCATACCATTAACATGAAGACCCACCATACCACTAACACGATGGGCCATCATACCATTAACATGATGACACACCATACCACTAACACGATGGGCCACCATACCATTAACATGAAGACCCACCATACCACTAACACGATGGGCCATCATACCATTAACATGATGACCCACCATACCACTAACACGATGGGCCATCATACCACTAACATGAAGACCCACCATACCACTAACACGATGGGCCA
>MUZC01004777.1:285204-297061 GCA_002072015.1 Radix auricularia
ATGGACAGTTGGATACCCCTAGATGTCAACGAGTAGTGTTCTATGGACAGTTGGATACCCCTAGATGTCAACGAGTAGTGTTCTATGGACAGTTGGATACCCCTAGATGTCAACGAGTAGTGTTCTATGGACAGTTGGATACCCCTAGATGTCAACGAGTAGTGTTCTATGGACAGTTGGATACCCCTAGATGTCAACGAGTAGTGTTCTATGGACAGTTGGATACCCCTAGATGTCAACGAGTAGTGTTCTATGGACAGTTGGATACCCCTAGATGTCAACGAGTAGTGTTCTATGGACAGTTGGATACCCCTAGATGTCAACGAGTAGTGTTCTATGGACAGTTGGATACCCCTAGATGTCAACGAGTAGTGTTCTATGGACAGTTGGATACCCCTAGATGTCAACGAGTAGTGTTCTATGGACAGTTGGATACCCCTAGATGTCAACGAGTAGTGTTCTATGGACAGTTGGATACCCCTAGATGTCAACGAGTAATGTTCTATGGACAGTTGGATACCCCTAGATGTCAACGAGTAGTGTTCTATGGACAGTTGGATACCCCTAGATGTCAACGAGTAGTGTTCTATGGACAGTTGGATACCCCTAGATGTCAACGATTAGTGTTCTATGGACAGTTGGATACCCCTAGATGTCAACGAGTAGTGTTCTATGGACAGTTGGATACCCCTAGATGTCAACGAGTAGTACCCTTCATAAAATTGGAGGGAAAATGAAACCAAAAAAAAACATTGCGAGTACTCTTTAAACAAATGAACTTATTCTTTTTTAAACTCCAATATGATGCTGTTGCATGGCAACCAGTAACAACAAAGACATGTGTCGTAAAAAAGAACTAGATCACTGTGTCTGTACGCCATCAAAGGTGTTAACACGTCTCAATTGTTTACATATTCTAATACTAACTCATAAACCACTAACTTACACACTGAAATTTTCGTTTTTGTAAAATAGATGTAGGACTTGTAGTTTTCTTCTACTTCATACGCCTATTACTACTACTACACTAGCGGTGCAGCCATGAGTGTTATCGGAGTGGAACACAAAAACCGCGGTACTAGCACTCCAGGTGACACTAGACGGCCTCACGCGAGTTATCGACCACTACTTACTTGTGACAATGAATTTGAGCATTGGTATTATCCCACACCCTTCTTGGGCATCGTTCAACTTTCCCATCAGAACCGAGTTCACTCACACACGTAGGTCTGCTGTACTGTGTGGTGGATGTTGTGTGTGGCCCTGGCGGTGGACGCTGTGTGAGTATACGGCTTCAATCAAGTGTGTTGGTGGAGGGTCACGTGGTTCAAGTATGCTAATTTCACGTTACGCCGGTTCTATAGCCACTTGGCGACAGCCCACGTCCCAAACGTCACCAACTGCTAGCAGAAGTATGGATTTTATTTAAATTATTGCAAGCGATAACATCAACATCAGGCTGGTGTTTATTGGCGGTTGCCGCCACCCCTATCCCCACCTCCGCGTTGTTATTTCACAATGTTATTTCACGTTCATTTGAAATAATGGAGTCAGACGAGAAAATAAGGCAGGGGATACAAAAACACGACCAGGACGATTTAACAGTTATACGTCCCATTATAATTCCCCAAAACAAGCACCTCTATGGTACATAAACATTGACAAGCAATGAGTTCGCCATTTGTCCCCACGGTCCTATGCTACAGGGAGGTAATACTGAATTATTCATTTATGGCTTGTGGGGAGTCTACTCTAGGTCAGCATTCATCACTATGTTGAGATGTTGACTAAAAGCTTTTGTTGGTTGCACTAAATAAACTTGAAACAATATCCCATGTGTACATTGTACGTTCATTGCAGCAATTTGGAAATAAATGTATCTATTTATCGAAATTTAATTATTTTTAAAAAATGTTAGTTGTATTGAATACGTGAGGTATGTTATAATTCTTAAGAACAGGGCTTTACAAAACAGCACTTCCGAACCAGTTGGTCACAGATCAAACCAGGAGGTCAGAGATCAAACCAGGAGGTCAGAGATCAAACCAGTAGGTCAGAGATCAAACCAGTAGGTCAGAGATCAAACCAGTAGGTCAGAGATCAAACTAGTTGGTCAGAGATCAAACCTAATCGAAGGAGTCAGCAAGGCTAACAACATAGAGGAGAGAGAACATACAACCAAGAGGAGAGAGAACATACAACCAAGAGGAGAGAGAACATACAACCAAGAGGAGAGAGAAAATACAACCAAGAGGAGAGAGAACATACAACCAAGAGGAGAGCAATTAGCCTCTGGTAATTACAGGCCTGCTCTTGATGACGTACCGATGACATGCTCACACCTGAGGGTCACGCAATCCTCTGATGTGTCACCTGTCTGTATTCAAGGTACGAGGGGCGGCACTGACCTGGTGAATCAAGGGGGTGGGGTCACGCCACACGACAGATGTTTCTCTCTTTCAACTTACTGTCAACTGACACTTACAAACATGGAGGCTAATTACATTTCATTGAACAGACCAACCAAGACCAGCATTAAAACATGTTTTGGTGATTGTATTGGTGGAGTGTGAAAGGGGGGGGACAGTGTGATGTCGAAATGGGCACAATACGTTCATGAGATTTTTTGTATTTTTTCCATTGTGGCACGATACTTGCTGGTGATTCTTTGTATTTTTTGCATTGTGGCACGATACTTGCTGGTGATTCTTTGTATTTTTTTGCATTGTGGCACGATACTTGCTGGTGATTCTTTGTATTTTTTTGCATTGTGGCACGATACTTGGTGATTCTTTGTATTTTTTGCATTGTGTCACGATACTTGCTGGTGATTCTTTGTATTTTTTGCATTGTGGCACGATACTTGCTGGGGATTCTTTGTATTTTTTGCATTGTGGCACGATACTTGCTGGTGATTCTTTGTATTTTTTTGCATTGTGGCACGATACTTGCTGGTGATTCTTTGTATTTTTTGCATTGTGGCACGATACTTGCTGGTGATTTTTTTGATTTTTTAGCAATGTGGCACATTACGTGCTTGATATTCTTTGTATTTTTAGCATTGTGGCACAATACGTGCTGGAGATTCTAAGATTGTTATGCCCACTGTGCTGTCTCCCTGTGTGTTGAATTAACCTACGGCTAACGTCGATAGCTGGGAAACAACATCGTTTACTGGAGCTTTGTGTGGGGCAGGAGAGTGGTCAGTTAAGTGTGTCACTTGAGGTCATTCATTTGGTGTGTGCATGTCACTTAGAAACACATATCTGGACCTGATGGGCAGTAGATGATTAGTTGATGGTAACAAATTGAACAATTTAAACAGATGTAAACATTTAAACTGAGGTAAACATTCAAACTGAGGTTAACATTCAAACTGAGGTTAACATTTAAACTGAGGTAAACATTCAAACAAAGGTAAAAATTTAAACTGAGATAAACAGTTAAACAGGGGTAAACAGATGTAAACAATTACACTGAGGTAAACAAGCGAGAACAGTGACGACACATTAGGGGCTGGGGCGACATGAAGATAAGTGTGATTACCTCCCCGTGATTTTGTTTTGCCCATAACGTTTTTAGACCTACCCACGAGAAACTAAGTGTAATTACCTTCCCCTGATTTTGTTCTGCCCATAACGGTTTTAGGCCTACCCACGAGAAACAAGGACACATGTTTTGGTTTTGAGATTATTCCAAATTGTAAAAGTTTCGAAAAAAAAAATCATTAGCATACAAGCTGGCGTACGCCGATAAAATTAGATTCGTTAACAACGCGATAAAAAGTTAAACAGAAATATGGAGAACTTCACGATAAACATTGAGCTAGGTATGCGCGTGTTGGTGGTTAGTTGGGTTTTTACCTGGGGACAAAAAATATTAACCTGCACCTGCTGCCTTTCAAAATCAAGATCGAAACAGTGTAGAGCTGGAAATGATTTTCTTTGAAATGTTCAATTAATCGTGAAAAATTTAATCCAATAATTTCGACTAATTATTTTTATTATAACACATATCACGTTAAGTTGCAAATTCATTTTTTATTTGCAAAATCGATTACGTGGCAGTAATTCCATGACTCCCAAATTGTGTGACGTAATACAGCAAATTTGTTATGCTATGCAAGAAATAAGGTAAGCAATTACATTTTGTTTACGCGTGCACGTCTAAATAAATAATAATACGAGGGAAAGTTAGATCTATGACAGTAAAAAAAATAATTATTAATATATATATTGGGGGAAAATATTAGAAATGTTTTCTTAAATTTTAAACGATCATTTTAATTATAATCGATTAAATTTTCAACGCTTAAACGATTAATTAATCGTTAATAGTTCATTCCCGCAGCAGATTTTTTTGTTGACAGCTTTGTTTACACGTTGTTTGTTGGTTTCATATAAGAGCCTAAAACGATTCATAGACATGACCTGATATAATAAAAATATCTCCCGACTTTCAAGGATCCTAACCAAAATCTCTACAGACAAAACCAGGGGACTTAAGCACGACAGACAAGCCGTACAGACAAAACCAGGGGACTTAAGCGCGACAGACAAGCCGTACAGTCAAAACCGCAATACAAAATTGAAACTTTTTCTTTTATAGAAAATCATTGTTTTGTATCTTTATTCCATTACATCTTTATAATTTTACTTTTAATTTGTGTATTTGTATTATTCTTTTCTTTGCTGGACAGAGAGCAAGTACCCGGCCTCAAGAAAACACAAGGTAATTATTTACTCTATGAGTGAAACTGACTTGTGAAAGCTACAATGTAAGATAGACGAGAAATGGTGGGCGAAACAGTTTGATGTGACAGCCCAAAAGCCGAAGATGATTTGACAACGGTGTTGTCCTGTGGTGATGTGACAGCCATGTCACCCAGTGATGTGACAGCCATGTAACCCAGTGATGTGACAGCCATTTAACCAAGTAATGTGACAGCCATGTAACCAAGTAATGTGACAGCCACGTATCCCAGTAATGTGACAGCCATGTAACCCAGTAATGTGACAGCCATGTAACCCAGTAATGTGACATCCATGTAACCCAGTAATGTGACAGTCATGTAACCCAGTGATGTGACAGCCATGTAACCTAGTGATGTGACAGCCATGTAACCCAGTGATGTGACAGCCATGTAACCCAGTAATGTGACAGCCATGTAACCCAGTAATGTGACAGCCATTTAACCCAGTAATGTGACAGCCACGTATCCCAGTAATGTGACAGCCATGTAACCCAGTAATGTGACAGCCATGTAACCCAGTGATGTGACAGCCATGTAACCCAGTGATGTGACAGCCATGTAACCCAGTAATGTGACAGACATGTATCCCAGTAATGTGACAGCCATGCCTTCCAGTCATGTGACAGCAATGTAACCCAGTAAAGTGACAGCCATGTAACTCAGTGATGTGACAGCCATGTAACCTAGTAATGTGACAGCCATGTAACCCAGTGATGTGACAGCCATGTAACCCAGTAATGTGACAGACATGTAACCCAGTGATGTGACAGCCGTGTAACCCAGTAATGTGACAGCCATGTAACTCAGTGATGTGACAGCCATGTAACCTAGTAATGTGACAGTCATGTAACCCAATGATGTGACAGCCATGTAACCCAGTGATGTGACAGCCATGTAACCCAGTCATGTGACAGCCATGTATCCCAGTAATGTGACAGCCATGCCTTCCAGTCATGTGACATGCAATGTAACCCAGTAATGTGACAGCCATGTAACCCAGTAATGTGACAGCCATGTAACCCAGTGATGTGACAGACATGTAACCCAGTAATGTGACAGCCATGTAACCCAGTAATGTGACAGCCATGTAACACAGTAATGTGACAGCCATGTAACCCAGTAATGTGACAGCCAGATAGGCGAGTACCGATGTGGGCTCCAGCCTATTGTGTCAATCAATAATATTAATCCGTGCAGAACATTTTTCATTAAGGGCCAGTAACTGATACTTTGACCGCTGTTACAACTTGCCAAGAGGCTACAACTACAACACCTGGTGTCTAACAATGACGTCATACTATTTTAATGGCTGGTTTAGGAGTTGCATTTACGCCCCCCTGCCCCCCAACCCATCAGGAATATAACAGCTGAGTGGTTAGTACGGTAAAACAGTTCCGGCTGTCGTAATGGCGTAGACTTGAAGGTGAAACAAGAACCGTCTTTGTTCTAAGCAGGTTCTCACACTATCTCGGTGAGGACGTTGTACTTGGAAGAAGTTTAGATTTCAAATGTGATCGCGTTTTGTTTGTGAGAGAAAGAAAATTGAATGAATTGTTTAAAAGTTTTTTTAAAAAATTATTTTAGATTATGTTGTTGGTTTCCTTTTGTGTCAAATAATTATTGGTAACGTCATCAATTGGCCACTCGTGTCCGTTGATAAAGCCATCAATTGGCCACTCGTGTCCGTTGATAAAGCCATCAATTGGCCACTCGTGTCCGTTGGTAAAGCCATCAATTGGCCACTCGTGTCCGTTGATAAAGCCATCAATTGGCCACTCGTGTCTGTTGGTAACGTCATCAATTGGCCACTCGTGTCCGTTGATAAAGCCATCAATTGGCCACTCGTGTCCGTTGGTAAAGCCATCAATTGGCCACTCGTGTCCGTTGGTAAAGACATCATTCAGGTTAAAAATAGCAACACGTAGAATGCGTGGGAAATGATTAATGGGTGTGCTCGTCTGTGCGTTCGTTAGAATGACGTAGTTTTGTTACAGTTTAATGGGCGATCTAGGCAAGGCTAATGTTTGGGCGGGTATAACTTTGTGTTACATGACATGACATATGTCACGCATGTTACCTGAGATGAAACCTGAGAAGTGTTACCTGAGATGAAATCTGAGATGTGTTACCTGAGATGAAACCTGAGATGTGTTACCTGAGATGAAATCTGAGATGCGTTACCTACCGGAGATGAAATCTGAGATGTGTTACCTACCAGAGATGAAATCTGAGATGTGTTACCTGAGATGAAATCTGAGATGCGTTACCTACCTGAGATGAAATCTGATATGTGTTACCTACCTGAGATGAAATCTGATATGTGTTACCTACCTGAGATGAAACCTGAGATGTGTTACCTGAGATGAAATCTGAGATGCGTTACCTACCTGAGATGAAATCTGAGATGCGTTACCTACCTGAGATGAAATCTGAGATGTGTTACCTACCAGAGATGAAATCTGAGATGCGTTACCTAACCTGAGATGAAATCTGAGATGTGTTACCTACCAGAGATGAAATCTGAGATGCGTTACCTACCTGAGATGAAATCTGAGATGTATTACCTGAGATGAAACCTGAGATGTGTTACCTGAGATGAAATCTGAGATGCGTTACCTACCGGAGATGAAATCTGAGATGTGTTACCTACCAGAGATGAAATCTGAGATGTGTTACCTGAGATGAAATCTGAGATGTGTTACCTACCTGAGATGAAATCTGAGATGTGTTACCTACCAGAGATGAAATCTGAGATGTGTTACCTACCTGAGATGAAATCTGAGATGTGTTACCTACCTGAGATGAAATCTGAGATGTGTTACACATGAACACACATCTGAACAAGTCCAACACATGAGAACTCAGGTGACATCTAAAACAATGCCATCCCTAAATAATGACATCATAGAGACAAAATGTACAAACGTGTGTAGATCTACTACCGTAGTGTTATACTAAACTTTGAAAAGCCATGATTACTATTACAAGAAAAAATAACTTGCATTTCAAATTATGGTGCAAAAAATTGTGTGCACAAAGTAACCTCTATCCTTGTACAGAAAATAATAAGAATTACGTCCCTTCGAGTAAAACATTAAATTCTTTAACCGTCTGGGATATGATAAAATGACGGCGAATCTAACTGTTGTATGCGGCCATCACATATGATTCCCACTGGTATGTCATACACTTACGCCGTTTATTTACCTTTAGTTTATACATTGTTATAATGGGCTGGGTAAGACAAGACGTAATCAGGTTAAGGGTTAGCCTGACAGGACGTAAACAGGGTAAGGGTTAGCCTGACAGGACGTAAACAGGGTAAGGCCGGTAATGGTTAGCCTGACCGGACATAACAAAACAGCTGTTTTGTTACGTCCTGTCAGGCTTACACTTGCCTTACTATGTTTACGTCTTTTCCATTTACTTATTTAAAAGCCTGATTGCAGCATCACCCCCCCCCCACCACCAATTGGGTACATTATAATGGGCCGCCTTGAATGACCGAATACAGTGTCATGAACAGATGCTGTTTAAGCAGTTTTTGAAAACACTTAATGCATAGCAGTTTTTATTTTATTTAATGTCACCACCCCCTCCCCACCCGGCGCCAGTCTGACGGAAGTATGACATGAAACATTTCAGGTTCATGTCATTTTTGTTTGACATACAGTTATACATACTGCTTGCTCGGTGTGTCTGTGTTGGAGGGGGCAGGTGTGTGTGTGTGTGGGGGGGGCAGGTGTGTGTGGGGGGGGGTCCAAAATGTCCGTGACACCCATGTCTGACATCAGGGGAGAGAAATGTTTCCTGAACCTCGCGTTCACCCATCGTTAACACCCTCCGTTATATTCTGCTGTACTTGATTTATGACATTGCTGTAATTCACGTTCAATCTAACATCATATCAACATGAGTTCTCGGGTATATATTAGATGTGTACGGGAAGTCTTGGAAGGGAGTTAACATTGGAAAATGGCAAATACAGAGACGGGCGGATTGGCAGACAACCCGAATGCCACCCAGACAACCCGAATGCCACCCAGACAACCCGAATGCCACCCAGACAACCCGAATGACACCCAGACAACCGGAATGCCACCCAGACAACCTGAATGACACCCAGACAACCGGAATGCCACCCAGACAACCCGAATGCCACCCAGACAACCCGAATGCCACCCAGACAACCCGAATGACACCCAGACAACCGGAATGACACCCAGACAACCGGAATGTCACCCAGACAACCTGAATGCCGCCCAGACAACCCGAATGCCAACAAGACAACCTGAATGCCACCCAGACAACCCGAATGCCACCCAGACAACCTGAATGCCACCCAGACAACCCGACTGCCACCCAGACAACCTGAATGACACCCAGACAACCGGAATGCCACCCAGACAACCTGAATGCCGCCCAGACAACCTGAATGCCACCCATACAACCTGAATGCCAACAAGGCAACCTGAATGCCACCCAGACAACCCGAATGACACAAAAACAACCTGAATGGCCAACAAACTCAATGACATACAGACAGACTACACAGTTAACACAGACAGTGTTAGTACAATACAGAAGGGGAACAAACCCCGTCTACTGTTATCAGTTGCATCCCTTTATCTAACTAAAACTCCTCCTCTCACCGCGGGTCACAACCCCGATGTCAAAGGTCATATCAAAATAATGAGCTGGTCCTAAAAGTTCATTTGACTTTCTCGTCCTGCCGGTCTAGGAATCACACGTTAGTTGAGGGATTCAGTTCGGCTATTGTGGTCGAGTTCCTTGACTGGGAATTTAGGTAGCCAAAGGATTAACATTATATAAGGTTATCATCAACAAGTTCAAATCGTCAATGTAATAATTATTAGTAATTTTGTCTACTTATGATGCACACAGTTTATTAGTGAACTTACGAGACATCTAGAAATCTAAACTTAAACTGAACATATTATTTTGAGAGAAATTTGATCATTTTTTATAATTTGACATAAGTTTGCAGATAATCTGATAAAAGATTTTTTCTTGGAAAATACTCGCTAAAACTTCTAATTAAGACGATCAGCTATTACTTTATTTCAGCGATTTGTTGAGTTATTACAGGGATTTTTTTTATGTTGTTATAGAGGTATGTTGTAACAAAGATGTGTTGTTACAGAGATATGTTGTAACAGGGATGTGTAGTTACAGAGACATGTTCTAACAGAGATGTGTAGTTACAGAGATGTGTAGTTACAGAGACATGTTCTAACAGGGATGTGTTGGGTTTCAGTTACAAATACAAGTGCCGCTCTTGTTTTCCTTCCACATATTTAGCTATCGCACATTTCCCTTTCCTGAAATGTTTCGTTGGACAAAATGACCACTGTTCCAATCTGTGATAAACGCGATGCTAACAATACAGCTGCTGTTATGGATTATAATGAACCTATTTAACCAGAAGCGTACACATGCGTACAATAATGAATGTAACATTCTCCATTCATGAATGAAGTTAGGAAAACAACCCCCTCCCCCCCCCCCACACACGCACACGGGCTGGACCCGCTACTCACTCGTGCACACACACCGACACTAATCTGACCTAATTCCTTCACCTGGACATGACCACACGCGCCAACACTAGGGACTGAGGAACAAAAGTGTGGGTGCTACCTGGAGCCCGTATCCTAGCTTTTGTGGGGGGGGGGGGCGGTAGTTGGCGGGGGTAGTGACGTCAGAGATGACCATCATTTTGGCGCGAGAGACGCGTGGTCTCTGAAAGTCCCAAACCTGGAACCGTAGTGGAAACACGATACAGTATAAAAGGGAAGAGTTAAGGTTTTTTTTTTTAATTAAACCTTAAGAGTAAACCAATCGGGCTATTATATTATATATACAAAAGATGACACCTTATAACTGCTGTTTAATAAACTCGGGTATACGACTGAATGACTTGACTTTTACCGCATGTTTTCATATCTGGTCTGATATAACAGCAGCATGAAGACATTAAATATCGTGTGTCTTAGATTGTTTGCAGCTGTCGCGTGAAGTATAGCTACAAGACTTCGATGGAGTCAACACTCAACTCTAACTTAACACCTTACATTCGAAATGAAAAAAAAAAATTATAATTTATAGTTGTTGAAATTAATAAATGAAATTAAACCATACAACATTAATACAAAAAATCATCTTTAGTCCCCGTCTCACTGGTCAACCCATCTGAGCATCTCGATCTAAACTCCTGTCTCACTATCAGCTCTTCTGGTCCCAAACACCAGTCTCACTAGTCAACCCATTTGGACCCAAACTCCTGTCTCACTATCAGCACTTCTGGCCCCAAACACCAGTCTCACTAGTCAACCCAAATGGATCCAAACTCCAGTCTCACTATCAGCACTTCTGGCCCCAAACACCAGTCTCACTAGTCAACCCAAATGGATCCAAACTCTTGTCTCACTATCAGCACTTCTGGCCCCAAAAGCTCGTGCCTCACTAGTCAACCCATCTCGCTGCCAAACTCCTGTCTCACTAGTCAGCACTTCTGTTCCCAAAAACTCGTGTCTCACTAGTGAGCCCATCTGGCAACATTTCCACAATGAACAAGTTACAAGCAGGGGATTTCCCTCCCCTGTTTATTCGCCTCGGCACCTCCGCTAACTGGTTGCAGGCTTTGTTGATGTAACATATAACCCTCGCGAGCCCCTCGTCCACCAACACTCTAGTGGTTAAAGGGCCCACCTTCCATCCGGGGAACAGGCAAACCACCTGAGACACAACGAGATCAAGGAATATGGAAGTCTTTCCACACAGACTTTCCTGATCTCCGGTGGGGAAGGGGGGATGGTTTATGTAAGCTTGTATGTTGACTCTTTTCTTTGGTGTTGAGTAGTTTGTCATACAGACATGTTTGTATGAGAGAAGTTTGTCATACAGACATGTTTGTATGAGAGAAGTTTGTCATACAGACATGTTTGTAAGAGAGAAGTTTGTCATATAGACATGTTTGTAAGAGAGTAGTTTGTCATATCGACATGTTTGTATGGGAGTAATTTGTCATATAGACATGTTTGTAAGAGAGAAGTTTGTCATACAGACATGTTTGTATGAGAT